>VWZD01004555.1:420145-447943 GCA_013396695.1 Sakesphorus luctuosus | reverse complement strand
GAAGTTCCTCCAACTATTAGTCATCAAAGAAACAGCAGGTTCCCACAGCTGCTGAGAGCCTTCCCAGGGCTGCTGTAGGGGGACAACCTTCCTCTCCCTACTGGAGGTGCTTGGGGTGCATCAGAGCTGACATGTGGTCCAGAGGCACACTGAAACTGGCTGATTCCTATGAACAATGGGATTTATCTCTTGGGAATGCTGTCCTGTAGAGTGGCCACCCTGCAGCTGTCCCCTCCACAGGGTCACCCATGGGTGCTGCTGCCCACTCAGCTGCCCAATGCCCTTTACACAGGAACCCTCTAAGGACACCACAAAAACCAAATCTTCAACCAAAGAACCTTATCATTCCTTAGCTAAGACGTGTGTATAATCCTCATTACTGAATCTGGGTGTTTTCCAAAATCCCTGTGTGCTGTGGAAGTCCTTTCATCCTTAAGTGTGGATGGTGAACCAGTATCTCAGGAGTTTGGAAGGAGATGAGCTTTAAGTTCCCTTTCAACCCAAATAATTCTGGGATTCTGTGATTTTTGTCCCCATTTTTTCTAGTTTGGAATTGCACTGACTTAGCATCACCCAAGATGTCCTTTACAAGCCTGATATGAAGTGTGTGAGTGCTCATTATTGTCCGTAGCAAATGGACCATGGTATGAACCCTTTTAAATTCATTAGAAGAACTTGAATACTTTTAATTAATTCCCTTTTTTTCCCCCCCCAATACCCACCCAATTTGAGTTCTAATCCCATTTTAGCATCTGCAGAGGATCCATAACAGAAGATTAGCTCATATTTAATGTCTGATTAGTGCCTGAAAGGCATCTTGAAAATGCAAAATGACACGGAAATGCTGATTAATCATATTTTTGTTGCCAACACTGCCCTTGAGCAATGCCCTTAAGCCTGACAAATGCTCACTGCAAGCAAAGACAATGTCCTCTCATTATATCTGAACAATCCCATGTCCTGCCCTGGCGTACAGAGCACCCACCATGTGCTGCCTGGCTAGCTGGGGGCATTCCCTTTGCTGGGCAACCCCTGTTTATGAGTGTCCCCATAATTTCTCATTGGAAAGCTCAGACTTCTGCCCGTTGCTCAATCCCTGCTGGCAGTAGCTTGCAGAGGTCCAGAAGATAAGGGCTCATGTCTCAAACACTGATAGCTGGGAGACCTTGAAGCCAGCTAAGGATTTTTGGAAATAACAGACTAAAATTGCTGGTGATAGCATGTAAGAAAGACTGGGATGTGGCTGGAGAAGGGGCTGTGTAGGGGTAGGGCAGCACTTTCCTGGGATAAACCCCCTTGATTTGGCTCCTGGAGAGAAGCACAGCACAGCACAGCACAGCACAGGAGGTCAGGAAGTAGTCACAGTCTTCAGTAAAGTCTTTGGTACACTCTCCCATGGCACTGTCCTAGAAAAACTTCAGCCCGTGGCTTGGACAGGTGTTATCTTTGCTGGTTTAGGAAGTGGTCCAGAGAGTGATGGGGAAAGGTGCTGCATCCAGTTTGATCTCTGGAGAGGTTCCCCAGGGCTCGGGACTGGGGCCAGTCCTGTTTTATGTCATTATCAAAGATCTGGATGAGGGAATCAAGAGCGTCCTCAGTAAGTTTGTGGATAACACCAGCTTGGGTAGGAGTTTTTGTGTGCTGGAGAGCAGGAAGGCTCTGCAGAAGGATCTGGACAGGCTGGATCTACAGGCTGAGGGANCAGGGACAGGAGGAGATGGAATGGGCTCAAGTAGCACCAGGGGAGGGTCAGATTGGACATTATTTCTTCCCAGAAAGGGTGGTCTGGCTTTGGAAGGGGCTGCCCAGGGAAGTTTGGAGTCTCCATCCCTGGAGGTGTCCACAACTGGATGTGGAACTCAGTGCTCTGGGTGGGAGGACAAGGTGGGCATCAGGCACAGGGTGTTCTCTGTGGGCTGGCAGGGGTTTTCCAACCTAAATGATTCAGGAATTTCATGAGAGAGGGGATCAAGACCACCTGAGACCTCTGAAGGCCCTGAATCATTTCCAGAAAGGTGTGGAAGAAAGGACTGAACGTGAGAAGACATTTGCACGGGAAATAAGAAACTTCTCTCCAGGGTGGTGAGAACTTATCTATAAAGGTGTCCTCACAAAGCCAGGGTGGTGCTGGCAGGATTTTGGACACCCCATCAGCTGGATGAACACTGGAACCAGGAGTAATGATGTCTCCTTCTCCATTTCTTCCTTTATTCCTCTTTTCCCCTCTTTAGTTCATCTCTCTTTTCCCTTTCACCCCCTCCCCTTTACCCAAAACCCAGTGACCTGTACTTGGGTTGGGAGGTCAGGACTAAAACACCAATTTCCAGGCCAAGTGTGCGATTTACTCACAAAGCTTGGTGAGATTTTGCAGACCCTCTGTCTTTTGTTGTTCCTTTTGTCCATGAGCATCTACAAATCCTGGGTGCTGCCTTTTCCTCGGGGGTTGGACACCCCACAGCTGCTGCCGGGCGAGGTCCAGCCTTCAATGCCCCAGAAGAAAGGTAGCAGATGGGATTCCCCCATCCCCATCTTGGGGATCCACATCTGGTCTGAGCAGCTTGATTTTCCTCTATCTCACTCTTCGTGAAATGTGTTGGCAAGTGTGGTGCTGAATTTTTGCTGAAAACCCACAACAACCAATACTTTTTAGGGGTTTGTTTCCATTTTTTTTAGTCCGTTTTTAGGGCAGGAGGTTGGGGAGGAGGGGAGTGTAGAAGATACAACACTCTATAACTTTTTTCTTGCATCCCTCAGGTCATAAGAACTGATATCATAACTGTGTCCATGCTTTTCTCCCCTAATAGCTCCAGCTTGCAGTGTTTGGGTGAGCCGGGGGCTGCCCTCTCCACACTGCATTGATCAGCACGGTAATTCCTCCAGCAGCGCTGGGCATTAATCTGCTCCTATTAGCTGTAATTTGATAACATTAATGCTTGGAGGCCAGCCTGTGGGATCATATGGATGGCTTCCCACTTGCACCAGGCTCCTGCTCTTTCTCAGGGCGTGCTCTGACGTGGTTTGAGACGGGGAGTCTCTTAATGTGGGTAATGCACTCAGGAAGTCAGCTGTGGCGGGGGGGGGAAATCATCAAAACCTTGAAGGAGGCAACAAAGGAAGGTCCTTCCCCTTGACTGTCAGCACAGCTGCCGTGGTGCTGCGGAGTTTGAGTGAGGATGAGTCCTCAGAGCTGGCACAGAAAATTATGGAGAGTTTACATGAGGAATAACTCAGCATCAGAAAGGTATGGATCTGTTGGAGCAGGTCCAGAGGAGGCCACAAAGATGCTTGGAGCTCTGGAGCCCCTCTGCTCTGGACCCAGGCTGGGAGAGCTGGGGAGGCTCACCTGGAGAAGAGAAAGCTCCAGGGACACCTGAGAGCCCCTGCCAGTGCCTAAAGGGGCTCCAGGAGAGCTGGAGAGGGACTGGGGACAAGGCATGGAGGGACAGGACACAGGGAATGGCTTCCCAGTGCCAGAGGGCAGGGTTAGATGGGATACTGGGAAGGAATTGCTGTCTGTGAGGGTGGGCAGGGCCTGGCACAGGTTGGGCAGAGCAGCTGTGGGTGACTCTGGATCCCTGGAAGTGTCCAAGGCCAGGTTGGACAGGGCTTGGAGCAACCTGTGCTGGTGGAAGATGTCCCTACCCATGGCAGGGAACGAAACAAGATGATCTTGAAGGTCCCTTCCAATTCAAATCATTCTGTCATTCAATCACCAAGTGTCTCCATTCAGACAGAATGTTCTGGGTATACAGAGGTGCCACCCAGTGAAATGAGGGCAAATATACTCATGCTGATGATAATGCCCAGGCACAGAACCTGCTCCTAGGCAGGGTGGTAGCAGGGATGCTGATGTTTTACAGCATGGACCAAACTATTCTGAGTTTGCTCATCAAAGTGTTTTAATGCTGCCTGGTCACTGCAGAGGAGGTGAGGGAGGCAGGAGAACACAGCCACATCTGCCCCAGCAGCTGTGTCAGGGCTCCCTGCACCCACAGCAGGTGCAGGGATGTGGAGAGGAATGTAATGTTGGCTGGGGGCCATGCTCCTACATCTGGATGCCCAAGGCTGTGCTGGCCTTGTTCTTTGCTGGATGGCAGCATCCTGCAAAGATGTTGTGCTTCCTGGCTCTTTCTGCAGCGATGGAAAGGTAAGGATGGACTTTATCAAGGTGAGACAATTGTAGCTGGTGGCTGAAACTGAGTTCTTTAAACTTAAGCACTGTTATGAACAACACAGCCAAAACCTGATGTAGATGGAAATACAGGAGCTGGAGGCTTGATTCCTTAAAGATCAATGATAAAGCTCCAGTTGCCTTCGATAGGACCAGAGCAGAAAGACAAACCCAGCTGTGATAGAGGGAGAAATCATTCTAAAGCAGCAGATCACTTAAAAGACTGATTTCTGGCTGTGATCCCAACAGCAGTGCACTCAGAGAGAGAACTGAGACACTAATATGAAGGAAGCTTGATACTTCAAGTCTAGTTTATTTGTCTGATGAAAAATTATCAAGGCATGAATGGGAAAAATAGTTCTTATTTTCTCTTCTATGTAAATGTTAGAGAAAATAATTTCTCTTCCCCATAATAAACCTTGGGAAGAAACTTCTGAGACAGGCATTTCACCCAGCTGTCAGCTGGGAAAGAAATATGAGAGGATGTAGAAAGAAAATAAGGAGATTTAAAAGTAATGTAGATTCCATTTCTCTATCAGATGTAATATAAAGAGAGCCTAACCATCCACATCCCATTGCCTGCAGACGAAACAAGGTGAACCATCGATCCCTCCAGAAGCACTTGAGATGATTAAGAGAAAGGCTTTCATAGAACATATTTCCTTGAATAAACACCTGTCTCCTTCCCAGCTTCAGTGCTGGGTACCCCACCACAATGTTCTCAGCATCTCCCGAAATTAATTTCGAGTGGGGAAAACCAACAAACTGTGGTGTGCGAAACACACCGAGGTAAGAGGATCGTCTGCTTAGGCAGCACAAGGTCTCCAGGGAGACCTGCAGCCAACCTGGCTTCCAGGGAACTGTTAAATATCCAGCTCTGAGTGGCCTCAGGCACCTCTGGCCTGGAAAGCCCTGCAGAGGCAAAATGTCCTGCTTGTGTCATGCATTCATATGGATGCAAGCTTGGATTTTAACCTGGTGTCCTCATGGAGATTAAGCAACTTCAGAAGCAGCTGCTCTATGGTGATATCCAATGGAGACTTGATGAATTTAGATGGAACTGGGGAAGTTCTGCTAATGCACTTCAGCAACAAAGGTGCACAGATGGCAACTGAAATGCTTAGGGAACTTCTTAAGAAAAATCCAGCTGAGCCTTATAAACAAATGTCCTTTGTAGAACCGGCATTTAAGAAGCGAGTGAGAGAGACTCTTTCTGAACCACTTTAATTAAAATAGTCATTTTTTTTTTGCCATCAGGGACCTGTCTGAAGTGTGAGATGTTTAAATTATCAGTACCCTTGCAACAGCCACATGGCTGCAGGGAATGAAAAGGAAAGGGAGGATTTGCATGTGGCCCATCAGTGCCTGTTAAGGACACGGCAATTCTTTTCTTTAAAAAAAAAAAAAAAACAACCAAAAACCAACAGCTTTACATGATTATTTTCTACTCATTTCCATGGGCAGGGGCGTTTCTGAGCACAGCACCTTGCATCCATTCCCAGAGAGGTCTTTGAAGCTGCCCAAACACAAAACATCAGGCTGATGGAGATTGCCTCGCCTGACACTGAGGGCAGAGAGAGGCAACGCAGCTTTGCTGACGGCTTTGAACTCCTGCATGTACTTTCCAATGATTCAGATGACCTGGGCAGATAAACATCAGCACCCAGGGATCACTGTTAATATTCACCAGAACAAATGTTCTAGATTTTCAGCCCATAACTTATTCAAACCAGTTGGTCAGGCAGTGGGGCTGTTGAACTCAGGTTGCCTTCAATTACAGAATGTCCCAGCGATGTCACCTGTGGCCCCACTCACCTGTCCAGGTACTCTGAGGTGGTTCTCCCCCTCTGCCCCACTCTGGTGAGACCCACCTGCAGAGCTGCCTCCAGCTCTGGGGGCAGCACAGGAAGGACATGGAGCTGCTGGAGCAAGTCCAGAGGAGGCACCAGGATGGTCAGAGAGATGGAGCAGCTCTGCTGGGAGGAAAGGCTGGGGTTGGGAGAGAGGAGGAAAGAGTTGGGGTTGTTTAGCCTGGAGAAGAGAAGCTTTGGGGTGATCTGACTGTGGCCTTACAGTGCCTGAGGGGAGTCAACAAAAAAAGATGGAGAGAGACTCTACAAGGGCCTGGAGTGACAGGACAAGGGGGAATGGCTTCCTACTGCCAGAGGGCAGGGTTAGATGGGATATTGGGAAGGAATTGCTGGCTGTGATGGTGGGCAGACCCTGACACATGTTGGGCAGAGAAGCTGTGCCTGCCCCTGGATCCCTGGCAGAGTTGAAGGCCAGACTTGACAAGGCTTGGAGCAACCTGGGCTAGTGGAATGTGTCCCTGACCATGGCAGAGGGGTGGAATGCAATGATCTTGAAGGTCCCTGGCAACCCAAACCATTCTCTGATTCTGTGATATATGAACAAGAATAATTGGTGGGGTCAAGTGATCCTGGTTTTGGAAGGCATCCAAATGTTCAAGTGTGTTCCTGGATCAGAGGGGCTGTTCCTCTGTGAGAAGAACATTAGCATCATTAGCAGATGACAGGGTGTTTATATTTGGTTGAGGGAATCAAGCAGGCAGCATCCTTCCACCACTGCTCCCCTCTAGGATGGATCAGCTCATCCTCAGGCAGAGCCTGTATTCCAGTGGCAGGTCCTCAGCAGCACTGGGATGTCACTGCCTGCTGAGGCTCTTGTCACCTTGGGTGAATTACCAATCCTTCGACTGGATATAGATCTAAGAGCAACCAGGCTCTTCATGGGGTGCTCCAGTCTTGCTGCCCACGGCAGGATTTGAGGCCAGAGGAGTACCTGAGGCACTGATGAGTAAATGCTAATTAAGTATAACTCATATTCTGGTCTGTGGCTCAGCAGGACAACCGGAGCTGGTCTGCAACACCACGGCCACTCCCAGCATGTACCACCAGGTGGAATTAGCAATTGTCTCATCATTCACAGTTCATGCCAGGAGACAGTGCCCTGGGGCAGGGGAGAAGCACACACATGCCAGTGTGATGTCCAGGGGCCCAGGCCCAGCCTGCCTTCGTCAGCACCCCCCATGCCAAGCCCCACAGTAAACCACCACCTCTGGTCACTGGATGGCTGTGTCATACTCTGAACAGCATTTGGCAGAGACCAGCAGAAGGAGAAGGTTTTGCTTGGTTGTCTGGGTTCTGCAGATGACCAAGAGGAGGAATTTGTTGTTCTACTTACGGATTACCAGAGTTACATTATCTTTTATGTGCTGGTTTTACTTACCTTTGTGAATCCAACTAGCTGACAAAAAAGCAAGAACACATAAACACATTAGAATCACAGAACTATGGAATGATTCAGGTTAGAAGGGTCCATTAAGGGGCATCCAGTCCAACCCTCCTGCAGTGAGCAGGGACACCTTCAACACAATGACAGGCTCTTTAAAAACTGATTTTGCTGTACTTTGTAATGATACAAGCCCATGGCAGAG
The DNA here is from genome assembly GCA_013396695.1 of Sakesphorus luctuosus. NCBI lineage: Eukaryota > Metazoa > Chordata > Aves > Passeriformes > Thamnophilidae > Sakesphorus > Sakesphorus luctuosus. The sequence goes on along the minus strand of VWZD01004555.1, from coordinate 440,315 downwards.
ATGGATATTGACGTTGCTGAAAGCCAAGAGATGTACATGGTGCAAGGACTGGTGCCAGAGGTTTGAATTTTCGTGGGTTAAGGGGTCTGTGTCTTCATTGCCTAACCACAACCAGCTGCATGTGGACAATAGCAACATTCTTGTATTCTTTGAAGGCACAATAAAATCACTCACATGCTGGAAGATGGAGCAGTTATGCCATAATAATAAAAATTACTATCCAGACTGTGCCAGTCGATTTCCTCTTAAAAACAAACCCTACCATGTGCCTTATTCCCTGACATTTAATTTAAAAACTATTTCCCATTTCTTCTTTGAATGAGGACAGCAAAGTCTGTGATGTTAGAGGAGGTCAGGAATTTTTCACTGTGTGGAGCAAAATAATTTCACTTCACAAACAGCCACGAGTACTCAAAATGTTACCCCAAAGAACTGGACTCAGTGTTTTTAACACAGGCTTGTTTCTCCAATTTCATATAGATTCTTTCTGCTTCTTTACCTGCTGAGCTGACTCAGAAGCTAATTCATAGTGAATTTAGTGCAAATCATTTCATACAACCCTCAGAATTATATTTCAATGGCACTTCTAACCCATCATCTTATGGGTTATCCAATAGGAACCAAATTTCAAGATCCTGCTCTTGCTCTCTAGTCACAATTGTTACACTTTGAAAACGCTGTGCAGGCTTTAGTAACACACATTTGTTGGCCTCTTTGTATTTGTGAGCCATTCTTAGAAAAGAAAAAGCTGTATACAATATTTTACTGTCTAATTATGAGATACATTTTAGTACTCTGTCTGCTGTTTGCATGCATTGATGCTTATATTATAATAAAAGTTGAAAAGTTCCTTTACAATTCACCATCAAGTAAAGCAGACAGATGCACTGATCAAGCCACTCTGAACAACAGAGATGTCCTTACCCTCAGGGCACCTGTCCCCATTTTCTCCTTATCTCTGGTTCACTAAACAGCCACCACACTTATGCTGGGGTTTCCTGAGACACTGAGAAGTCACTCAGCTTTTTTCTCAGTAAGGGGCATCTTAGCACATGGTATATCATGTAATCAGGACGGTTTGGGTTGCCAGGGACCTTAAAGACCATTGCATTCCACCCCTCTGCCACAGGCAGGGACACCTTCCACTATCCCACGTTGCTCCAAGCCCCATCCAACCTGGCCTTGGACACTTCCAGGGGCACCCACAGCTTCTCTGCCCAACCTGTGCCAGGGCCTGCCCACCCTCCCAGCCACCAATTCCTTCCCAATTCCCATCTAGCCCTGCCCTCTGGCACTGAGAAGCCATTCCCTGTGTTCTCTCCCTCCATCCCTTGTCCCCAGTCCCTCTCCAGCTCTCCTGGAGCCCCTTTAGGCACTGGCAGGGGCTCTCAGGTGTCCCTGGAGCCTTCTCTTCTCCAGGTGAGCCCCCCCAGCTCTCCCAGCCCTTTTCCAGAGCAGAGGGGCTCCAGACCTAATTCAGAGGTCGGGTTTTGTTGGAATTTTCTCCTTATTAAACTGCAATGGGTGCAATTCCCAGCTGTGCTCCACAGAGGTCCTGCCATCATCCAAAGACATTGAAGACTTTTGCACATCTAGGACAGGTTTCAAAGAGAATGAGTGAACCTTAGAGGTGCAATAATGGAAACAATAACTCAGTTCTGGATTTGGCAAATGGACAAGGGCTTGTGTCTGAAAACAGGATGGAGGCACAACAGGCTGATGCCACCCAGCAGGGAGCCAGGACTGCCATTTCTCTCAGAGAATGGGGATTGTTTGCTCTGGTTGCTTTCCAAAGTCGTTCTGATGACTCGGATGTGAAGGGATTTCAAGGAAACATTCGAGGTGCTCATTTGGTCACTTCCAAACCTGGTTTTAAAACACGCCTCAGCAAAATGACTCCCTGTTTCACACGGGAAGGCTCTGGGTGCATTGGGACAGGAAAGTGCTGGAGGCAGAGGAACTCTGTGAGGATAGTGCTGAGTCCATCAGGCTCCTGGGGCAGCCAAAGGCCAACAAGATTTTCCAACATCCTCTAACTGGTGTTAGAAGGAAAAAATATGAAAAGTCTTTGGGGTGCAGTACATCCCAATTAAAAGAAAAATAAAACAAAGCCCTAATTAACTGTGCTATTAAAGGTTCATCCCCTTTGCTGGAGGAAAGAGCAATATCTTCTAGGATGGATGCTTCCTAATAAATCAACAGGGCTTTGTTCATCTGCCAGCTCCCCCACGGGCTGGCTGGGTGGTCTTGCTGTGAGTTAAATCTCTTTAACCTCAGTTTTTCTATCTGCAAGATGGGAAGGAAAACTATATATTTCCTTACCCCTTTAATGATTGTCAAACTCCAAAATAAATATGAAACACTTAACGAGTGCTAGAGAAGTCTGAGGTGTTGCTGCTCTTTGTTACATAGCAAAAGCCAGAGCTCCTGGGTGACAAGTCCTTTTAGCCTTTGTTATCATGGAGATTTTGTAAAGATAGATGAGATCCATGAGAGGAGATGGACAAAAAACAGTCAAATCATGAATGAGATTCCTTCCAAACTGGAGAAGTTGAGCAGAAGTCTTCCTTCCATCAGCAGATTGATAATCTTCTGCCTACAGAAATGTGACTGCCAGGAACTGTCTGAAAACATCTCATCCCATCTTGGATATCCAGTCTTTACAACAGGAACACCATGACCTGATGGACAGCCAGACATCAGGATGCCTATCAGACCCAAACAAGTTTCCCAGCACTCACTAAGCCAGGGCTCACTCCACCTCTTTATTGGTGTACAGTTTTTCCTGATCCAGTCTGGTTTCTAGTCAATTGTTTTTTACCTTGGATTACCTACAACAAAGTTTTCATGTAAAAGACCTTGCTGAAATAAAAAGCATGAGAGTTGGAGCCTGGGTGGTGCAGTTCTGTATTTAGATGGCCTTGCCAAGAGTGTGGTCAAGAACGTTGTAAAAAATGGTAAATCTGAACATCCACAGTGTCCGCCAAGTCAAGGACTGAAACTCAAAACACAAAGGCAGCCATCCAGAGGGAACTGGATTTGTTTTTCGAGGTAGACAGTCTAGACTTAATTTTACCACCTTCCACCTTTATATTCTCCTCTGCTCTCATCTTACTGCCCCTTGGGGAAAATTCTGAGATAGCGTTACATTATGTGCTACCATCAGTTCCACGATTCGCTCACACGAACAGCAACATGTTAGCAAACAGCAGGAACAGTGAAAACGCTTCACACTTTAGTGAAAGTATAGATATAATATATCTAGGTATAATGTATCTATATACTGGATTGCAGAAAATTCCTTTCCACCTGCAGATGAGGGTGGGCAAAATTGGTAACTTGATTCTGAGAGACTGAAAGTAACAGCAATTACTTCAATGTCATGGCAACACATGCCAGCACTGCGAGGCTCTCACCAGCTTCTCGCTGCAGCCCACTTTCTAGGGGGAAAAAAAGAAAGAAAATCATCTTTATGGCAGCAGTTTAGCACTGAGGTTTCCTGGGGTAGCATTACCCACGCTCCCAGGTCTGCTGGATATGGGGGAGCATCTCCACCAGCCCCACTCAGAGCATCCCTCTGGCAGCTGCCCCTGCCCAGCCCAGGATTACGATCAGCAAGCGTTTGGCAGCACCTCCCAGTCTGCTGTCAAAATCCTCCCCCGAGCAGGCAGGGGGGTTTTCAGTGGAGCAGCCTCTAAAACAGCACAGAACCATCATTTTGTGCACCTTTGCAGCCATCTCACACGATCAAGCACTTCAAGGGGCTTTGCTGGATGGTGAAGTGATGACCCGTGTGGGTGTGGGGGCTCAGGCTTTTGGCTTCACCGTATCAGAGTAAATGTAAATTATCTTGCTCTCCAAGCTAATGGGAATAAAATCCTTACAGGCTGTAAATTACTTCAACTCTCTCTAGGATCTACAACTCACCCTCCCAAAAATCAGCTCTCTTGCCTTCGGCCAGGGCTCAGTTGAACGTATGGGTGGAGTATGGGTGGATTCCCAGTGATATCATGGAAGGATGTGGGTTTGCCTGCGAATTCCTGTGTCTTCTCCGGAGCTAATTTCACTCTTTGTTTACTCTTATCAGGACTTCTGCAGCCAAGAATTAATTAGCAGCGCTGCCTTAGTACATTGGGGTCCTACCAGTTCGAGTCATTGTACACACACAAAGCCAAGAAGATCTGCACAGCTTAAAACAATTTTTTTTAAAGGAAGCCACTTCTAAGCACTATTACTAGTTAAAAAAAACCAGCTAATTAAGCCAGCAAAAATAAACACTGAAGTGGGGAACATCTCTGCAGTTTCATTGTATAAAGCAAGCAGTGCTAGTGGTTTGGAAGAAGATGTTCTGGTAAGGACTTGGGCATTTTCTTTTTGGTTGCTGAAAAGCTTCCTGACTGCCCTCCACCATGCGAGGTACCTGGAAAAGTAAGGCCTGATGGCCTCGCTTAATGCACTGCGTGGGGCTGTGCAATTTTGCTTTTGTGCCGGTTTCTGTGTGTTTTGGGTGGGTTTTAGAAGCATAAAAAGCATTCTAAACAGAGCGATACTGTCACACAGCATTAATGCAGTTACTTCAAGCGAGACATGTGGGGGTTTTGCCTCCTCTATTTTCTAAAGCAAATAAATCGTGTCTAGATGAAGTGCTGCACTATGAAGGCTACATTGTACACAAAATCCCTCGGCAGACAATTAAATTCCCGAGATAAGATACATGACCAAAAAGGCTGATGAACTACAGGCTTTAGCATGAAAATACTACTAACTATTATGGCTACTAAAAATATCACCTAGATATTCTCGCTAAAATAAACATTTATATGCACAGATAATCCCCAGGCTTCCACGTGTAAACCAAGGGTGGTGGATAACTCTTTGGAAAAGCTGTACCAGTTATGTGTGTACCTGCAACTGGTGTGTTAGAGGCTCTTTTCTGGCATCACGTCCCAGCTATTGACAGGAGTTGAGACACATCAGCAAGCAGAAGAAAACCCAGATTGCATGCCCCCAAAACAAACAAAATACAACAACAACAACAACAAAGGGCCACAGAGATGCTCCAGGGCTGGAGCCCCTCTGCTCTGGAGCCAGGATGGGAGAGCTGGGGGGCTCACCTGGAGAAGAGAAGGCTCCAGGGACACCTGAGATCCCCTGCCAGTGCCTAAAGGGGCTCCAGAAGAGCTGGAGAGGGACTGGGGACAAGGCATGGAGGGACAGGACACAGGGAATGGCTTCCCAGTGCCAGAGGGCAGGGTTAGATGGGATATTGGGAAGGAATTACTGTTTGTGATGGTGGTGAGGCCCTGGCAGAGGTCGGGCAGAGCAGCTGTGGCTGCCCCTGGATCCCTGGAAATGTCCAAGGCCAGGTTGGACAGGGCTTGGTGCAACGTGGGATAGTGGAAGGTGTCCCTGCCCATGAAGGGGGATTTGGAACTTCATGAGTTTTAAGGTCAAACCGAAGCAATTTTGTGACTCTATATAATTTCTTGTATTATTTGTTTTAAGTAGACAAAAAGCTTTAGTAAATATTTTCACATCATAATTTTCATGCCGATGAGACCATCAGACCAAGATAATAGGAGTGTCATTTCCTCTTAGGAAACTAAATGAGAAATGAGTCTTGGAAAGAAGCTCATGAGGTCAACTAATCTGTTACCCAGGTCCAGGAGAGGGTTACCCACAGCAAACACAACTTCTGGAGCCCTCTCCATCCAGGACAGTGTGCTAGGAAGCTCTGCATAAACTAATCTTGGGATTCAAAATCCCCATCCCAGTGTTGTTCCACCTCCACTTATTTCCTCTTGAAAGAAAGTCTGTATTCCATGTATGGTAAGTAGCCACGTTTAGCCATAAAAAGGTTTCTGACTTGCAGAAGGTATTTATTTTTCTGTGGTGTGGGAAGATGGCACATTAGGTAGTAATTTGCCAGACAAAAGCAACTCCAGAATCCAAAACCTTCTACACTGGGAGACCAAAAGCCAGTTAAGCAACTTAGTCAAGTGTTCTTATGTTATAATTAGAATTCCAGAATGGTTTGGGTTGAAAGGAGCCTTAAATATCATCTGGTTCCTACACACTGCCATGGGCAGAGACACCTTTCACTAGACCAAGTTGCTCAAAGCCATATTTCTGCCCAGTGAAGACTATGGCTATTGTTTCATCTGAATATTTTACAACCTTTTTACCCTGCGTTTTTTGAGCCTGGGATGGGAAGGCACCACCATGGCCTTGAGATAAAACAGTACAGCTCCTGAAGCATGAGGGAAACAGCTGTCAGTGCTTACACAAGGAAGAGTTCATCAGGTAAATCTGAATGAAAAAATAGTGAGATATGTGCCAAAATCATGTACTGGGGTTCAGTACATACAAATCCCAGAATAAAGATAAGCCAGTCTAACCATCTGGATATACATATCATACAATAGTCAATGCAATTTGGTTTTTTCCTCTTAAATCCTCCTGTCCCCAAAAGAGAAAATGAAGTTAACCTTAAACTTTTTTTCTACTGGAAACATCTAAATTGGAAAACTCTTGAGCAAACGGTTCATTTTCTACTCCAAACATTAAAACAAACAAAACCAACAACCCTCCTCCCTCCTCAAAAAATTAACAATTAAATTCTGCCACGGAAGTCCAAGCAGATAAGTCTCCTTCCAATGCTAGGTATTTATTTTCTTGTATTAATTGTTCCTAGTAGACAAGTGAAAGAAAATATCTCAATTTTTGCCTCTCAAAATGTCACTTCTAAGAAACATTTTTTCAGTTCCAGGAAAGATCAATCACATTATTGCTGGCAGTAAGTAGCACTCCCACAAGCTGTTAAATTCTTTACCTGCACACGAGTGGCTCTTGAAGAGCTAAAAAAACTATTTCCTGGCTTTTGAAGATATGAAAGAGACCCAAAAGGATTATGAAATCACTGTAGTAGATAACCTTCAGACAGTAGCATCATCAAAAGGCAAGGATAAATGACGAAATTCATCCAACATCTAACTGTTTAAGTCAATAAGTTCCAGCTGGAGATGAATTGCCTTCAGCAAAGCCAGGTCTACATTGCTGTCTTATTGACTATAAGGAAAGAATAGCAGATATTAGATTGATACATAGGTATCTGAAATAGCATACAACCCTTCAGAGGAATACAGCCACAGACCTGAGGTAAATCCAACAGAAGGTGCCAGCATGATACAGAAGCCTATTTCCCAATTTAAAATGAAAATATTGTACAGTGTAGACTGGGAGTCTTGGGCCAAAAAACTATGGGGTCACTTTGTCCAGAAGAGACAAGTTCGCCCACAAGAGAGCTCATAAATGGTCTGTTTGTTGTGCATATCCTACAATCACTTATAACCACCTGAAAAAATGTTTGGTGGGTTACCCTTCTGTTCAAGCCCACCAGTTCAAGTGCTATGCATGAGGTAGGCACTGGGACAGAAACTGGGCTGTAGACACATCTTTCTTTCTTCCTAGGATCTTCCTTGTCAGATCTCTCACCTTCTTTGCTCATTTCATTTATGGTTTGTTCACGATTACCCATCTGCCAGTAAGGTCAACATGAGGAAAATAAAGTGCTAGTATGTTATACAGACCAAACTCAACCTTCCAGACAGGGACACCTCTATCTTTAAAGGTGTTCAACCCCCAGAAAAAGCTGCAAATAATTTCCAGCTTTCCCTAATACCAGTAATAACTGAGGATGCTCTACCTTCCATGGGAACAAGTTTTGTTTCCAGGTATACTAAAAGTACTTTGGGTTATTTCGGCATCTCATTTGAAATAACCCCACTGGACTCTTGCTTTGACTGTGTGTACAACTTTTGCCCAGCATGCATAGGCATGGGGCTACAGCATGAGAACCAAACAGCTCAGTCCTCTGCTTCTGTCTTCATTTCACGCATAGTATGTTGAGCATCCACCAGAAAACCATAATTGGCATTGTTCATTGTCTGTCACTGTTAACGCCCTCACAATCCTGGAGAATTTCATCTTTCTCAAGGAGGGACTAGTTCCTGCTCCACAAATGGCTGAGCATCCATGTGAGTGGGCATGTCAACAGAGGGCCATGAAAGAACACCTTAAAAATAAAAAGAAAGACAACGACCAGTTGATCAGACTTGAGGTTTGATTGGCAGGGTGAATGAGTATCAGCAAAAATATCCCCTCAGTACTGTGGACTTTGATGATCAACACAGACAGGTCCTTCTGCTCCTCTAGCTCACGCCATTTAGGAGAGGAGTTCAAGCTATACCTCACAGGAAGAGTATAGAAGTTGTTATGAGATGTGTTTCCTGAGCGAGGAATACCTGGGTGCAACGGTACAATTCTGCTGCTGACTCCTCTGAGCATGGACAAGACCCGCTCCTACCCTAACCAACCTCACCTAGAAGGTTAAATCTGCTGAGAAGCTTTTAATTAAAAACTATTCACCTGGAGCCAGACTTGATAAGTGTTTGCACCAATGTCTGAGACAAATAAAGGGCAGACCAGGCACTCTTTAAACTCTCCATGAACAGAGCTACTCAGGGCAGTGAAAGACATGATGACAAGCAGTAAATTTTCATATGTCCTTTGATCCCAGGCCAGATACTACTCTGCCTGTGTCATGGACATCACTCCATGACCAAGCTCGGGGTGAGGGAATCTGGGCAAAGGACAGTCTGTGCTTGGGTTCCCAGAGGATGAACCAGGTACCAGCAGGTAACAGCAGGCCAGCATTTTGGTATTAACATTCTGGTGGCTTGTGTTATGTCCATCATTGCTGACAGAGGGCTTGGAGAGAAATGTCTCACCTGCAGTGACAAAAGAACTCACGTTGTGAAGTTAACAGCTTTCCTTGAATTCCTCTCATTATTCTATACCATAGACTGCCATTACTTTATGGATATCTTCTCTTGAGCCAGCCCTACCAGAATGAATGTTTTTATTATTATATTACAAAGTGGCAGGATGAGACAGTGATATGTGTCTCTTTACATGCCATTTCCCACAACCCCTTGAAGGCATCATCATACTTTATTTTATGATCAGTGGGTCACTCGTCTATATCTGCTTTGAAGCCACAATAGACTTTTTGCCAATCACTAGTAGAAACTAAATAAACACAGCCAAACAGTGTTATCTATCTGTGTGGTGAGTAATTGTGAGGGGTTCCTCTTTAAATAGATGCTTAAGTAAATATAGAAATATCATTTTACAAACACTGGCTCAAGAAGAGATGTTGGGGAATTAGAAAGAAGGGACACCTCACTTAAGTGTGTACATACAGGAGTGCAAACCTGACCCTACACTGTTATCAAGTACATAACAAAGGAATTTATTTTGGCTTTTATAGTCATATGTGTGCATTCTTCAATGTACCATACTCAAGATGGAAAAGCACTTTTCTATTTCCAAAGCTTCATTCACAAAAATGACCTTTTATTGAACGTTTTCACTCCAGCAGGCAATATTATTTGTTTCCCAAGGAGGCTCTTGGGGGACTATTTCATATAAGAGTTTGTGCAATATGATGGAGGATTGCAATGTAGATATATTATCCTTCTACAACCTAACTCTCCCTTTCTCTCTCTGTGTTTATTGATGGCTCTGTATCACTGAGCCCAAAGCATTGGGTGTTCCTCTGACTGTTGCAAGTTATTTTGCTCTCAAAGGCCATCCTCCCTCTGTGTCACTGGGACACTGTGTCTCTGCAGCCTCACCTCTCCACCTGCGATGTCAGGCTGTGTCGTGGGTTGAGAGGTGGGTGTTTCTCAGTGCCATCTGGAGCTGTCTACTACCTGCAACTCAGTAATTTACATATTAAGGATGAGTTGGTTCAGAAAGTTCATCTCTCAGGGAGCAAAACTCAACTAGCTGCAGGAAGAGGGAAGTAGAAATTGGGAAGAGGAAGCAATGGGGAAGCAGACATGGTTTCAAATGACTTTGTAATCGTCTGCAGACCGGACACGAGGCTGGTGACTCCCACTGACACCTGTCAGCATGACACCATGATGGCTCACCCAGCCACTTGAGTGTGACTGAAAGATTTATCCCCAGACAAATAATGGAGATGGTGGCATTGAGGCAACAGGCAGACCTGAAAGAGGTGCAGGGAATCACTGCCAGGAAGAAAACTTGGGCACCCAGATCTGGAGAAAGAAGGGAAGAGGTATGTTAGAACTTCTGGTGCTTGAGCATTGCCTGTCAATGTATTTCTGTTCTTTGCCTCCCCTCAACAGCTCAGTCCCTTCAACCTCCACACATTCACTGCCTCCCTTACTTCTGTTGATAAAACTCATGAGACAGAAAAGTAAGGAAAAGGCAAACTTTTTGCAGTGCCTCTGCTATTAGATGAAAATAAGTTGGTGGAGAGGCCAGGAGTCAAGATTCCTGGAACTTGCACCCACACAGAGGGAGACAGCAATAGAACACACACAGGCTTTTGCAAGGGAACAGCCCTTCTTCTCCAGCATTCGGGGGCTCTGAGCTCAGAAGGATTACCTGGGGAAATGCCACATCACTGCTTGTTTTCTATCAAACAGGGTCATGCCCTCACGGTTTTAGGGAAATTCCTGCTGTCTGGCTGCCTGGAGACACTCAGTGGCAGCTGTGGCCAAGAATATGGGCTGGGTACAACCTAGAGTGGGGGCAGTGGGTGACAAGAGGGTTCTGCCTATCTCTTCCACTCAAGTGAGACCCCACCTGCAGTGCTGTCTCCACACTACTGGGGTACCAATATAAGACGGATGTGGACTTGTTGGAGCAAGTCCAGAGGAGGCCATGGAGATGCTGCAGGGCTGGAGCCCCTCTGCTCTGGAGCCGGGCTGGAGAGCTGGAGTGGGGGGGTTCATCTGGAGAAGAGAAGGCTCCAGGGACACCTGAGAGCCCCTGACAGTGTCTAAAGGGGCTCCAGGAGAGCTGGAGAGGGACTTGGGACAAGGCATGGAGGGACAGGACACAGGGAATGGCTTCCCAGTGCCAGAGGGCAGGGTTAGATGGGATATTGAGAAGGAATTACTGACTGAGAGGGTGGGGAGGCCCTGAAACATGTTGAGCAGAGAAGCTGTGGGTGTCCCTGGATTCCTGGAAGTGTCCAAGACCAGATTGTACAGGGCTTGGAGAAACCTGGGATAGTGGAAGGTGTCCGTGCCCATGGCAGGGGCATTAAAATGAGATGACCTTTAAGGTCCCTTCCAGCCCAAACCATTCCATGATTCTATGAGACCAGCTGCTCCCAGCTGGGCAATGGCACCATATCCCTCTGTGCTGCTGCAGACCTCCTGGGATGCAATTGTTTGTTGGGACACACAGCAGCAGTCCCCAGATCAAACCTGTCTGAGCTGCAGCACATCACTCACCTGTGCCTTACCCTGTGTCTCACCTGAGCCACACAGCTCCCTGGGCATCTTCTGGGAGCAAACAGCAAGGGTGTCACACCTGCACTGTGAGGAGAGGGGAGAGGAATTGTAATCTGGAGGGATTTGTCTCTCTCCCTGAGGAGATGCTAAACACTATTAGACCAGGAATTCCACTTCCTTCTGTCTGAATTCACGTAAGATGAACACTATTGTATAAATGGCCCAGGCAGGTAAGTACCAATAGTGACATGAATTATTTGAATCAATGTAAAAATGATGTATGAGCTAATTGAGTTTTTCGTATCCAGTCTAGTGAACAGAGCTGGAGTGCCTTGGCAGAGGCTGGAACAGAAATCCACACTGCCCTCAGGGGCGCATATAATGGCATGGGATTTCTGTACGTTACAGCATTCCTTTAACACCATGTCATCTAATGACAGACTTTAGCCTCTTTTTTGGGCAGGAAGGAGAGAGAATTAGGTTTGTTGTACGGTTTCTTCCCTCTGATGTTTCTCGGTTTCGTTTCCAGATAGACCATGGAATGAATACATGTTCACTGGGAATAAAAAAAAAAATAAGGTCTGCAAAGCAGAACTTCGCCCTTTGGAGTCTGGGAGGGGAGTAACTGCACCTTCTGAATGCAAGAAGTTGATTTGCCTCGGAGTAATAACGCAGTGAGTAACCTGTTAGTAAGCACAGTCACTGAGTAAACTGAGGCAAGGGGGTGGCCCTGGTGGAAAAGGGCATGTATCATGGAGCAGGGTGGGCACGGGATGTGGCAACGTGGAGTGGCGGCATCAGGAGTGGCTGCTGAGGGTGAAGGGAGGTGGAGGAGGAGGAGGAAGAGGAGGAGGAGAGCAGGAGAAGGAGGCGGCAGGGAATTCCCAGCCCCAAGGGTGCCACTGAGGTTGAGACTGGGGGTGGCTGAGCAGGGCAGGTCTGCAGGTCCAGGTGTTATTTTGTGTTCTGTAATGTCCTCTGTGCTGGCACTGCTGAGGCACCTCCAGTGCTGGGGCAGTTCTGGGCCCCTCAGACAGGAGAGACTCTGAGGGGCTGGAGCGAGTGCAGGGAAGGGAACCGAGCTGGGAAGGAGTTGGAGCAGCAGGAGCAGCTGATGGAGCTGGGGGGGCTGAGCCTGGAGAAAAGGAGGCTCAGGGGGGTCCTTTTCACTCTCTGCAACTCCCTGACAGGAGGGGGGAGCTGGGGCGGGGGCACTGGGCTCCACTCCAGGGAACAGGGACAGGATGGGAGGAAATGGCCTCAAGTGGCACCAGGGGAGGTTCAGGTTGGATAGTGGGAAAATTTCTTAATTGAAAGTGTAGTCCAGCCCTGGCACAGCTGCCCAGGGCAGTGGTGGCATCCCCATCTCTGGAAGGATTTAAAAGCCATGTGGATGCGGATGTTGCACTTGGGGACATGGGTTAGTGGTGGCCTTGGCAGTGCTGGGGAAATGGTTGGTCTTTATGATCTTGCAGGGCTTTTCCAATCTAAACGGTTCTGTAATTCTGTACATATTTTTTTAATTTTACTATTACCAAATATTTCCCATTTGTTCTACTGAAAGATGCCCAGAAGGTGTGGCACATCTTACATCCTTTATCACAGGGCTGCATCCCAGCTAGTGCTTTGTGAGAGCCTTGCTGGGGACAGGGTGTGTGTGTTGCTGCAGGACTTTGTAGTCAAGGAGGCAGCACTTAAAATAGTTCAGGTGTATAGAAAATGTATCCATGCTTCTGAGACTACTAGTGGTTTTGTGTTCAAAGCAATTAAGAGGGCTTTCTGGCTTTACTTCATCTAATTTACCACATTTTTCTGTAATGAATATGTTGCAAAAGAGTTTAACTAGTCCGGACGAAACGAACCTTCAGAGCAGTGCCAATTTAGGTTACCTGCTGTTCTGCAAACAGACGTGAGACAGAGGCTAAGATGATGCACTTAGGCTCACGTTAGGACTCAGCAGAGGTATCAGGACAATGTGTTGTGGTGTTTCTAGCTTTGATTTGAGAGGCTGAGATTTTACTGTCCCTTCTTGCTACCCGAGGAAATGTCCAAAGCCAGGCTGGATGGCACTTGGAGCAACCTGATCTAGTGGAAGGTGTCCCTTCCCATGACAGGGAGTTGGAACTGGATGATCTTTAAGGTCCCTTCTGACCCAAACCACTTCAGGATTTTGTGACCTTCCAAGGTGTGGTGGAGAAGCCCGGAGAGCTCCGAACTCCCGTTGACACCCTTTGGAGGTGAGGCTACTCCCTGTAGGAGTCAGTGTGATCTTGAGAAGCCTGAGTCGCAGACTGCCTAGTGTAAACAAAGAGAGTAATATTAATAATAATAGTTAGCACCTAAGGACAGTATCTGCTGGGGCTGTGAATGGGATGGTTCTTGCACAGCTCTGTTTATGGTGCCAGTGATATCACACAGTCTGGCAGGAGGTCTGCTGCTCAGATTTCTTAAGGGCTTTAGGAGGTGGTAATTGTCTCACTTTTACTTCAAACACCACGTTAATTATGTTTCTAAACAATGGGTATAAACTCATCCTTTAATTCTTTGTGAAGTGCTCTTCACTCTGTGATTTGAGGGGGTGAGTGTTGGAAGGCAGTGGGGGGAGGTTACAGTTAAATATCATCACTAGGGCTAGCAAACAAAAAAACTGTATTAATTTTGCTGATTGTAGTTGATACACTTTAATATGTAAGGTCTTGCTCAGAACTTGAAGGCAGAGTTGGCATAGGATCTATTCTGGTACACTTTCCGTCTTTGCTTTAATTCAGTTTTCTGCTCTATTCCATATGTGGTGTTGGGTGGTTCAACTTTCTGTCATTAAATTATACCAGCAAATGCCCCAAAAATCATTTAAAAAAAGAAAGAAAAATAAAAAAGAGTGTTTCTAGTACACTTTGGATATTTCAGACCCAAAGTTACATTTATGTTTTTGAGAAAACCCCCAAGTATTAATACATGTGGGAAAAGATGGGCCATGTTCTGCAGCCTCTAGAGGACCCACAGGTATCTCAGCCAGTACAGCTGCTTTTGCTTTCAGAATATGTAATTTCTCCTCTTAAATGACGAGAACAAGTCTGGGCCTCCTTTGGATTAATCATTGGTATCAGATGGCGTGCCTTCTTCCCTCCAGATGAAATGAATGTGCAGGTTTGGGTAATGTGCTTTTGAAAATCCAACCTTTAAATTACACTTCACTACTAATACTTCTTTTTTCTTCAGTTTATGCAATTTGGATTGTGAAATCAGAGTAGTCAGTTCCCATCCAACCCTATATTTCGTGTTTACCTGAAACTCTCTTATTTCAAGTTGAAAGGAATTTTCTCATCCTGTTGGTAGTGACTATCAGGCAGAGTTCCAGTTTTATTTCAGTGCCACTCTGCAATTCTCAGGCAATTTCCATCACTTGGATATTTTAGAGAAAAAATCAATTCCCAGCAGGTTGCTTCTCCTGGAACTGAGCCATGTGCAAGACTGTCATGAAAGCATTTCAGTTGGGTTTAATATTTGTAAAAAGCTATTAAAAATCCCAACCCTACATTTAGACAAATGAGGACTTTTCAATTGTCTGTTTTAATACACTGGCTCTACTAATTCATAAATTATTGGGTACAAAGGGTTATTCCTGCTGTCTAGACTACCCCTGAGTAACTCAGGGCAGAAAGGCTCCCTGCACCCGTACAGGTTTGAACCAGCTGGAGCTCATCTCCTGAATACCACCAAAACCTCACTTCACAATTATTATTGACGAAGCATCCACCACAACCAGTGGTTAATTGCTCCACCTGGATCATTACCGTTGAAAAATGATGTTTCACTTCTCACTTGTATCCTCCTAACACAGCATCTAGTTTGTGGCTCATTTTGTTTTTGAGAGACGCAATAATCTATCATCAATACCTTTTTTTTTTTTTTCCACTGATGCAGGCATTTCATGGCTAAGTCATTGTAGACAAAAGACATAATTTGTCTCGGTTGTTCTGACTTTGGAGCATCTCCTAATTATTTGTATGCACTTCTCCATTCTCTCTTATGCACGTCATGAAGGTGTATCATACATAAGTCTAAAATATTGTCATCCAGAGAGGTGGAATATAAAGAAGCATTCAATGATTTCTTATTTTCAGCAAGAATTTATATTGGATTTGAGGACAAGAAATCCAAACCGTGTTCTCTGAAGCACATTTGCACAGTGTAAATGCAATACTCCACATGTAAAAAGTCAGTTCTTTATAAAGTCAGTTCTTTATAAAGTCCTTGATCGTGGATGTCTGAACGTTGTATTATTTTTTTATGTCAAGCTGTAGGTCAAGGTGAGGAACACTGATCCCAAACAACCCGCCACAAATATGAGAATTTTCTTTTTGCAACCAGGCTGATCCCTGCCTCTGACTGGACAAAATTCCTGTTAGTATCAGTGGGACTTTTCCTTGGAAAAGTCTGTGAAAAGCATAGGCAGTATATTGCCATCTGTGTGGACATCGCTAATGTTTGAAGGAGAGAAATCAGCTCCACACTGTGTCTGGCCAGGCCACTACAATAAATACAGAAAGACATAAATGATGGTAAGGTTATGACCTATCCCATTAAAAAGGAAGGAACTCCAAAATTACACTCCTACCTACCAGCAATAGGAAATACAGAAGCTGGAGTTTTTCCTCTTGCTTTGCCTGCTACTCTCCCATCCCTTTTACAACTGTTCCCTTCTGCCAAAAAGGGTTTGGAGTGCTTTTGTTTGGTTTTAGGGAGGGGAGTGTGGGCTTCTCCTGCTGGCAAACTGATCTGCAGAACACTGACACCTCAGTCCCCTCTTCTGGGTGAGAAAAAGGGCACATCCCTGCCTTATATCTGCACCTGAGTATCCCATCTTTCAGGACATGATAAATCTCCCTAAAGTCAGAATTCAGGGATTGGCTTGATAACATTAGGACTGAAATGCTGTTAACAAGTGATGGACACTCCACCCTTCCCCAGTGCCTCCAGGCATATGTGTTGCAATGAATTCAGTGTATACCAGGTATTCAGAGTCCAGGAGGCAGTGCATGCTCACATGGGGTGTACCCTGGCATCCTAGAATCATGGACGTACAGCACGATTTTGGTTGGAAGGGACCCAAAAGATCATCTCATTCCCATCCCTCCATGATGGGTAGGTCTACAGGCAAATGTGATTGAAACCAGAAAGTCTCCATCTCCTCTGGGCTCCCAGAGATGTCAGGAGAAGGAATCACAGGGTAGAAAACACTTATTTCTCATGTCAGCCCCAACTCCTTCCATGCACCCCACTATCTTGTCCAGAGCTTGCCATAGGTAACTACAAATAAAACCTCACCGTTCATGCACCTGGCAAATGTACTTGGTCGAAATAAAGAGGATTTTAATTTACAACACTGAAATTGAAATGTTGAAAGGGGGGATGCCAGCAATACTGTCCACATGTGCTTACCTTTAAAATGTTCCAGCAGAGCCACTTAGGTGTTTTGTTACAGGAAAAAAAACACCCCTTTTTGAGAACTTGGACACCAAAACAAGTCTGCACACTTATATTTACTATTTCAGACATCTGAAACACAGAAGTACAGGTACAAAACAAATGAAAAGTACATTAAGGTTGTGTTTTTTATATTAATATTGAGCTTCCCACTCTGCCAGGTCCTAAGTTGCTCCAAGGCATTAGGATCTCTAGGCTGGACTGCTGGAGGAAGAAACCACCCTCTGCCTCAGCATAGTATCTCCCAGCTAAAGGGTTTTGCAGGCTTTTCTTTATTCTCTCTAAAATATTCCACCTGTCTCCAATTCTCCCCTTCACATCCCCCCTTCAACAGCCCTGTGTGTCCTCTGTGTGGCCCCTGGCTCTCAAATGACACCGTATTCTCCTGTGCTGCTGTGCCCAGCTCCAGCATCATCCCCTCCCAGACTGTCTGACCTAAATCTCTCTCACCTTCTGGACATAAATCCCACTGGTGACATTCGCCAGCAGCCAGGCTGAACCTCAGCCCCACTGGAAGCACAGCACTGCTGCCACGGGTTGTTTGAGGGACAGTGGGGTGACACAGCTCAGTGGACACTGTATGGCTGTGAGTAACCAGCTACAAAGGGCAGGCACTGCTTTTGCTGTCCAGCTTGGTTTGTGTCGTGGCTGTGGGACACCAGATCCTCTTTGGCAACAACACTTGCCCTCTGACACAGGCCCAAGTTAATTCTTCCTTTCCCCCAGCACACTGGGGCCAGCCTGATCCCTAAACCATGCACATTCCACTTTGATGGACATGGTTATATCAGCATCTTGCATTCCAAACAGCAAATTTTTCCACTAGGATGAGGGAGATATTATATAGATTTAATAATTATTTATAAATATTATTTCCTATATTTTGGTGTAAGAGAGACCTGGTAAGGAGACTGCCTTGTGTTTAACCCCTCTAAACAATACAACATTTGTGTGGTTGAACCATAAACTGCCAAAATTTCATCCAGCAAAGCACATACTCAAAGTCAGGCATGTGTGAGTGCTTTGGTTAGCCAAGGCATTACCAGGTCTGTAGGAGCCCTCTGAGCCAGCACGTGTGCCTGCCATAGCTACTGGTGGACATTTGACTTGGATGGATCAATCCCCCATCCAACCTGGCCTTGGACGCTTCCTGGGATCCAGGGGCAGCCACAGCTGCTCTGCCCAACCTCTGCCAGGGCCTGCCCACCCTCACAGACAGCAATTCCTTCCCAATATCCCATCTAACCCTGCCCTCTGGCACTAGGAAGCCATTCCCTGTGTCCTGTCCCTCCATGCCTTGTCCCCAGTCCCTCTCCAGCTCTCCTGGAGCCCCTTTAGGCACTGGCAGGGGCTCTCAGATGCCCCTGGAGCCTTCTCTTCTCCAGGTGAGCCCCCCCAGCTCTCCCAGCCCTGTTCCAGAGCAGAGGGGCTCCAGCCCTGGAGCATCTCTGTGGCCAACTCTGGACTCGCTGCAGCAGCCCCAGATCCTTCTGATGCTGGAGACCCCAGAGCTGGAAGCAGTAATTCTTCCCTTGCATACACACTGAATCTTTTTCCAACAGACCAGCCTTGGAATGGCTGCATACACCCAGGAGCATTAGCACTGAAATGATTTTAGCCTGCAGTGCTGCGTGACAAGAGCAAGAGCATGAGGTCCTTGTCTCTCTGTGATCTCCTGCTTGGCACAGAGAAAGGTTGCCTGGAGAATACTTTTCTTTGCAGACCTGAGGTCTTGTAGCTTGAATTTGCTGTCTCGACATGAGCTGCTGGAGTGGAAGGAGACTTTGGCTACAGTCAAAATGGCATCATAACCCAGACTTTCAACATTGTTTGAGAGCTCTGCTCTCAAAATAATGCATAAAAATAGAAGCAGGGCCACAAGCTTAGCTATTCCTAATGTGCACAAAAGGATGGGAGAGTGCCAGGAGGCAGCCTGGGCTGCCTCAGCCCTGCCTTCTGCCTGGCTTGTTCTCTCCTACCTCCCCTGAATGGCTTTTCAGTGCTATGAAAAGGAGAGACATACCCCCAAAAGAGCAAAGTGTGTTTGTTATTGACCCTCGCCTGGAAAGTGTATGAAGAGGGATCAGCTCTGTTTGTTTGTACCCGTAATGATGTCAGGAAAAGGGGTTTTTTTCTCAATTCTGGTTTTATCCCCTTTGTTGGAAGTGCCTTTGGTGAGTCTCACACCCTGGTGCTGTTAGCAAAACAATTAGGTTAACAGTGCCTTGGCTCCAACTGTCTGTCAAAGGCTGAATTGCAATGCAAATTAACTCTGCTTTAGCTCTTCAAAGCCAGCTGGGTTGAGGAAAAGTCCCGAGAACCCCCCCGTGAGAATAGAGGTTTAGGGCTGTGGAGGGTGGGCTCGGTGGGATTTTACACCCAGGACCTAATGTGTTCGGCAGGAGGGATGCAGTACGTTGTACAAACACATTATACAAATGCAGTAGGTCATATAAATCCTTTCAATACTTAAAAGGGGCTTAGAAGAAAGATGGGGACAGACTTTTTAGTAGGGTTTAGAGCAATAGGACAAAGGCTGATGGTTTTAAATTGAAAGAGGGGACATTCAGGCTATACAGAAGGGAGAAATTCTTGTCTATGAGGCCCTGGCACAGGTTGCCCAGAGGATTTGTGCCTGCCTTGTCCCTGGAAGTGTCCAAGGCCAAGTTGGACAGGACTGAGGCAACCTGGCCTAGTGGAAGGTGTCCCTGCCCTGGCATGGGAGTTGGAACAAGATAAGCTTTTAAGGTCCCTTGCAGTCCAAACAATTCTAGGATTCTATGACTCAAACAGAATTTTTTTAGCTTTTCTGGGATTAATAGTGCCCCTTGTACATTTTGAGACAGGTTAGAGGCCCAGGCTGACGTTTGAGCAATACATCCAGAGCAGTGAAGGGTGTGGCTATAATCCCCTCTCCGAGCATCCCCCCAAGCCATGCCCATACTTATCAGCTTCATTATGCGTATTTTTGTATTTTCCATATGGGCATATACATATGGTCTATTTAAACAAGCTTGCAGGGTTAATTAGAAAGCCGTGCTTTATCGGTTATTTAATATTTAGCACTTTTGAGGTAATTTTCACTTGCAGAGATCACAAAACCAGGCAAGCACTGATGGCCCAGGTACACGGATGGGCAATCAGAGGTGCCAAAGCCCAGGTCCCTACTCACAGGGAAAAGGATGTGCCCAAGGTCACCTGGAGGACCTATGGCTGGGCCAAAAATTTAAATTAATTCCTGGTCCCCATTCCTGTTCTCTATCTCTTCACAGCATACCCTAAGTTATACTTTTTGTCACTTCCTTCATGGCAATAACGTAATTGCAGTCATCAGTAGTGAGGCAAGA
>VWZD01004555.1:333380-394998 GCA_013396695.1 Sakesphorus luctuosus | reverse complement strand
GCAGATGACATGGTTTCATCATCTTAAAAAGGTTCATGTGATTGGGAGAAAAAAAACCACACCAGAAATGTCTTGCCATTTCCAAGCTGTGGGAGATGTGAGTCCTCCTGCCACAGCTTGGGATAACCAAGTATGGGGCCTTTCTGTTAAACTTGAGTATTTCCATGGTGTGAATCTCCCAGACTCTCTGTCCTCTGGACTGCCTTGGTTTCAGCAGCTATTAATTTTGTAGGGTTATTGCTTTGATATTGCATCCTCCAGGATTTCTGTATGGATGAAGCCTTTTCAGCAGCATCCCTGCCTGGAGCAAGATGATGCCCTGAGCCCACAGGCAGCATGTGGGCCCCCAGCGCAGAGATATCCTGACTGAGACCTTTACTGAGCAATTTTGGGCAGGACCTGATGTTCCTCAGGGTCATCAAGTGGTGGGGGACCTCACAGGCTTTTGTGCTGGTTGGTGTTTTGGGAAATAGCTGGGATGGTGCTTTTATGGAGGACGTGGGATATGTTCGCAGAGTCAGGGCATCCCCCAGGAAAATTTAGGAAGGTGTAAAAAATTTGGAAAAAAAGCAGTTTTCCAGTGGGAGTGGAATACTGTATAGTGTGGTTGTGGTGGGGCATCCCTGGTGATAAACTGTCTGCACCAAAATTACAAGAAGTGTTACCCTGAGGACTTTGGGGTGTCAAGTTATTGCCTTGATGTCTCTCCTCTGTGAGAAACTCTTGTGGGCGGCTGTTCTGCATCAACCCGACTGCAAGTGATCAATACAACTAATTCTTTAAATTCCTGAGGGCAGACTCATTTTATTTTCAGTAATTTCTATACTATTATTTTTTCACAATAAGCTTGCACATTGCGCTGGGGGGAGCCTGGTGGAGCCCTGAGTCAGGCCGCAGTGGGAACCATGGAAAATCCTAATAATCCAGTGATAGCAGCAGGTGGAAGGATGCTAAATAACGAAATAATAGCACGGATGTTTATAGCATTAAACATTATCATTGTTTGCTGGAATATGGAAATGCTCCCAGTTTGCTGGGAGTTTTCCAGGCATTTAGGAAGGGATATATTTGCTCTGAGGAACTCACAAAAATGATGCTTTTAACTCAAAACAGGAACCCCAAAGCATTTGCAGCCATTTGTGGGCTGTCACACAGATGGGTGTCTTGAGGATAATGTAGCTGTGAATTTCCTGACATCTGGGGTTTTTTGTGTGAATTTACAGCAAGCAGAGATGGGATTTGGGTGGTGGGTCCCTGCCATGACCCCAGGTTGCTCAGGGTGAACTGTGGTTTTGGGCAAAATCTTTCTATTTGCTTCACTTGCACAGATCATTGCCACCAAAAAAAGCCTTCTAGGGGAAGGAAAAAAAACCGTCTGTCACTGGAGGAAGCATCTCTGAGTCATTTTTTCCTTCTCTCCTGCCACCTCCTCTCCTGCCTGGGTGATGCCACTGGCTTTTCCCACCCCTTTTCCTGGCGGATGCCAGAACTGGGGAGGTGGGTGGGAGTGAGGAGGCTCTGATGGGGGTCCCAACAACTGTGAAAAGCGGCTTTGGTGGTGGCTGGCAGGGAGGCCTGAGTCTGTTTATCCCAGTTCAACCCTTATATTCTCATGGCTTTTTGACTAGACATCCAGTCAACAGCCGAAGCCCACAAACGGAAGAGGCCCTGGCATATTTATACTGAGTGCTGGCATCAGCTCCTTAAAAAAAAATATCGCGGATTACCTAAGATTTGTCCTTGAGGTCTGGTCACCCCATGTCATTGAAAAACCTAGTGGGATTCATTCATGAACTTCCAGCCTTCCATAAAGGTCTGTTCATTCATCGCCAAGGCAGTTTTCTAGTTTTTTCTTTTTTTTTTTTTTTTCCCCCTCCTCTTCCTTTTTTTACCTTCTTTTTTAATTTTTTTTTCCCCTTAAATGCTCTGACAATGAAATAATTCTCTAAGTGGCAATGAGCTAATTGTTAAGTGGTCTTCACTAATACAAGCACAAATACCAGGTGAAAAAGTTCTGGTTTCGTCCTGAAAGGGATGCTTTTATGTTCAAATAGATAAAAACCTATAGGAATGTCATCAGGGGTTCAGTGGCTGTTGCTCCAGAACTTCCTCAGCTGATGTAAAACAAAACCCAAGAGGCTCTGAACATCAGTGGCAGGCAGTCAGTGGTGGCAGGGGGATGATGGGTGATCCCCCTGGATAGAGGACCATCCCTCCCAAATTCCTCTGTCTCCTAGGCATCCTGCACCCCAGTTCCTCCATCTCCTAGATGGAAACTCCATTTTTGAGTGGGTTTTTTTGCCTCTTTGAGTGAAGGGCATCCCATTTGGGGTAGTGGGGAGGTAACCCAAACTGCCCACCCTGTCCCTCCTCAGTCCCAGGTTTCAGCAGGATATAGAGTTGTCTGCAACAAAGTCTTATGAGGTGCCAAAAATGAGAGGTAGAAGGACAAACCAGGGTGCACCTTGACAGATGCTGTTCCAGGGACCACCCCACCACAACCAGAACCCCCACCCCTGATTTAACCTGGGAGCAAGGGTCCCTATTTTGAGACATACACAGTCAGACCCATTTTTAGTAGCTGCCTGTAGCAACTGGAGAAATATTTTCCTCGCTGGCATAGAAATGAGGAAATTAAAAGTGTGTGGTTGGCCTTTTTTTTTTTTTCTTTCTCTCTTAAAAGCACAGTGCAGGGCTTCAAACACAACTCCAAGATGGGAGAAAAATGCCTGCTCTGGGGAAATGGGCTTATTAAGAGCAAAAAAATTGAGAAAACAGGGAAATCAGCGTGTTGACAAGGAGGGGGGCAGTTGGGGAGCTTTGTGTTGCTGGATCACCCACCATCCCTGCTCCCATAGCTTCTCCCCTGGTGCAGGGGATTATTTTGGTAGTCCTCACTAACTTGCATTCCCAGCTTGATTTTTTTTTTTAAATACAGTTATAGAGATGAATAGTTCCCAGGTCTTAACATGCCTTTTGAGGCTGAAAGGAATTACCCACTGAGCAGTGCCAGCCTGCTGGGGATCCTCCAGCAGGAAAAGGGGCTTTCTCACACTTTTCCCCTCCTCCTGCATTGCTTTTTCCGCCTACATCATATCCTTGCTGCATGCACAGCATAGATATGGGGAAGGAAGTTCAAAGCAGGGCTAAGGGAATGAATTTCTGGATTTTTTTTCTTTTTTTTTAATGTTTTTAGACCATTTTTGTTAATAAGTGTGTAATCTTTAGTTTCCTCTATTTCTTGGTGTTTCCCACAAGTTAGGGTTTCATTTGACATGTCCATCCTCTCTATCACCCAGGCTCTGCATATGGGCAGGGAAAAGCCCTCTGGCCCCAGGGACTGACCTTCAATGTGGTTTCCTTAGCAGCACTTCATGTTTTTTTCTGTGTCTGTGCACAGTAGATCTTTATTTATGGAAATTAATCCATCATTTGGTTGGTGAAAATAAGGGAGCTTAGGGTGTTTGGTGTTGGTGGATGCTTCTGGCTGGAACATCTCACCTCCTGTTGGCACTGAAGGTAGTCCTGGTGTTGGTTTGTGTGAAGGTGGCTGCATTGCAGGGGCTGCTGGTGTGTCTGAAGCCAGTTTTAAAGGAGGATCTGGTGATTTAGGACCCATAAATCCAGCTAGAACCAGGCACTGAAACAGCACGTGAGAATTCCAGACCTGGAAAGGTCCTTGATGACATGACTTTTGGAAACAGAGGATGTGCTGTGGATGTTGGTGTGTGTATGAAGAGCATCCTGAAGACAGGGGAATAAATCCAGCTAGAACCAGGCACTGAAACAGCACGTGAGAATTCCAGACCTGGAAAGGTCCTTGATGACATGACTTTTGGAAACAGAGGATGTGCTGTGGATGTTGCTGTATGCGTGGAGAGCATCCTGAAGACAGGGGCAGGCGAAGTTTCTGCATTGCTTTTGATTCACATTAACAACCCTGGTGCTAAATTTCTCCCTTTTTCTCCCCCTTTTTCTGCAGATTCTCAAGTTCTTCAGGAGCCAGGGGATAGGTCACACTGGTGTGTGGTGGCATACTGGGAAGAGAAGACACGTGTGGGTCGGCTGTACTCTGTCCAAGAGCCCTCCCTGGATATCTTCTATGATCTACCTCAGGGGAATGGTTTCTGCCTCGGACAGCTCAACTCAGACAACAAAAGCCAGCTGGTGCAGAAGGTCCGCAGCAAGATCGGCTACGGCATCCAGCTCACCAAGGAAGTGGACGGCGTGTGGGTGTACAACCGCAGCAGTTACCCCATCTTCATCAAGTCGGCCACACTGGACAACCCCGACTCCAGGACGTTGCTGGTTCACAAGGTGTTTCCGGGCTTTTCCATCAAGGCTTTTGACTACGAGAAGGCGTACAGCTTGCAGAGACCCAATGACCATGAGTTCATGCAGCAGCCGTGGACCGGGTTTACCGTTCAGATCAGCTTTGTGAAAGGCTGGGGCCAGTGCTACACGAGACAGTTCATCAGCAGTTGCCCGTGCTGGTTGGAGGTTATTTTTAATAACCGATGACTCGAGACAGTGTGGACTCAACGACATTTATACTACTTTGCTGCTACTATTTCCTTCTGAGTGCTTGCTTTTCATGCAAACTTTTTGGTTTTGTTTCGTTTTGTTTGTTACCCCTCTCTTCGTTTTGAGAAATAGCTTATGGAAAGATATTTTTTTTTTGCCTCGGGGTATTTTGATAAATATATATTTTTTAGAAGTGTGAATGACCAAGAACTCAGAAGGGTGAGAGAAGGGTGCAAAGGGGGATATTTAGATCATATAAGATAATTATTTCACACATCTGAAGGGGATCGATGGATTTGAAAGCCACTTGCTCTATGTTACAGCTCCTTCTCTTGGACAAAAAACAACAAGATACCTGTATTTTTTATGCACCACCTTCCCATCCCTGGTGACGGTGACACCGAGATCCCTTCCCCAGCGGTGCTAACCCAACGTTGCCATCGGAGCATGGTGCAAAGCCTTCCCTACCAGGTCTTTTACTGACCTTTTTGAATTTTTGTTGTGTTTTTCTTGTTGCTGGGTTCATGTCTTGTCACTGTGTTCATCCTTCCGCTGCTTTTTATGTGTGTTTTATGGCCATGGAGTGATGCAAGGGGAGAAAACAACAGCGGAGGAACCTCGTGCATGGCCCGTGGTTGGTGATTTCAGCTGAGATGTGAAACGACAGAAGCCTAAGCCTAAAAAAGCATAAAACAAAACAAAAGAAAAAACAAATGGGGAAAACAAGAGAAAAAGTGTTCACCGTGGTTGGTCTGTTGTAACCTGCCTAGATCAGGTTATCCAGGTACCATCTTATCTGGAAATGCAGTTGTGCTTTCATTTCTTCTTGAATTCATACACGAGTATGATACTTTTACACTGTTCTTAGCTCAATGAGCATGTTTAGACCTTAACATAAGCTATTTTTCTAAATATAAAGGTTTAATTGAACAAGAGAGCATTCTCGTTGGAAGTTTAGCATTGTAGTGCTTTGGAAATACACACACACACAAAAAAAAAAAAAAAAAGGACTCCTTAAAAACCCCTGAGATTTATTAAAGAAAAATGTATTTTATGTTATATATAAATATATTATTACTTGTAAATATAAAGACTTTTATAAGCATCATTATTTATGTATTGTGCAATGTGTAGAAACGAGAAAAAATAAGAAAGATGCACTTTGCTTTAATATAAATGCAAATAACAAATGCCAAATTAAAAAAAAAATAGAACACGAGATTGGTGTTTTTTCTATGGGTGTTATCATCCAGCTGAATGTTGTTTTTTTTTCTAAAGGAGTTTATGTTCTGTTAAAAAAATAAAAATGTACACTTGATCCCAGGCTGTGCCAAGTGGCTTTTTTAGTGGTGCTCATGAGGCACGCAGGAGAGGTGCTACTCTAAGTGGGTGCTACGTGGGGTCAGTGGTGGGAGCACCCAGCTCAGCCTGTGCGGGACTTCTCTGGGATGGGGGGCACCTGGATGGGGTCACCCTGAGCTTTGGGCTCTGTTGGGCTGATTAGCACACGTGACTTTGGGCTCTCCAGCTTGATTGCACCCCATCAGCCCAGGGCTGGAGGGACTGGCTGCCCAGCATCTGTTGGGTTTATTGTTCCTGTGTCTCATAACTTCAGCTTAAAAGAGCCCCAGTGCTAAGGACACATTTGATGCTGTCCCTGTCCCTGAAATACCTGGAAAGGCTGAGCTTCTGCTCTGTACTGGGACACAGGTGGCTCTGTCACCTGCTGAGGAGGAAAATTTGAGAAGAGGAGGAAGCCAGTCCTTGGTGGGCTTTTCTCAACTATTTCCCACCCTTGTCATCTGCTATCCCTCTGGAAATAAAGACTGTTGTTCCTTTTGCCCCCCTTCACCCTGCCTTTAGGCATTCATTGCCCCACATCCCCATGCAAGTGTGCTTTGAAGGGACAAGTTCCCTACTGCTGGTTCCTGCCTTTTGTGGAGAGGGACTTTGAGTGGAAACTGCCGCAGTCTGGAGGGTGGAGGGTGTGAAGAAGTGAAAGGTCCAGGAGGGTTTGTATTCTACCCTACCAAAGTGCCTGGAACCCAGGAGTGTGACTGCAGCCCCTGCTGTGCTTCAGGTGGTGGATGAATGTAGCACAGATCAGACTTTGTAAGCATCAGCTCAGTGCTGTGCCTTCTGTTCAATGGAGATGTGCCCATACCAAAGGGGTTTACTGAGATACAGCACTTCATTGTCTCTGAATGGAATGTGCCTTCAGCTGGATTAATGTACCAGCTTTAAAATGGCTTTTAATCAGGTGTAAGGTTTGTATGGGAGCTTCTCACCTCGTTCTTAAGGTGGGACTTGGCATGGAAAGCTGAGGGCATGATGGATGCACCCATCCTGTCGTGCTTGGTGTGCACTAAGAGAGATCTGGAAGAACAGAGGTTGAAACAATGCCATCTACACTGCAATTTGGGTATGGCCAGCAAACTTGAAACATCCAATAATCATACAATACCTGTGTGGTCCAGCAGCCAAGCTAGCAGTGATGACATGGCAGAAGGTCAAGGAACACCATCAAAGGTTCTACAAGTGAAGGATGAAGCAGACAACTTAATTGCAAAACTGATTGTTGACTTCTAAAGTGAGTTTTTGTGGCATTGATCTGCATGAGCAGATCTGTGAGGGTAGAAGGGATCTGGGGTTAGATCACTCCAAAACTAGGAGACACCAGGCCAATGACCATGCTGGGGTTACACTCAGCTAGCTGAGAATCACAGAAATCAGAAAAATCACGGAATGGTTTGGGTTGGAAGGGACCTTAAAGCACATCTCATTCCACCTCCTGCCATGGACAGGGACACCTTTCACATCCCAAGTTGCTCCAAGCCCTTTTCAGCCTGGCCTTGAGCATTGCCAGGCATGGGACAGCCACAACTGGATGGCTTTTACCCTAGATTAACCAAAAGATAAGGAATATTTGGTTCATTTGTACTTCTCTCACCTACAAACTCTGCTTGTGAAAGCTTCTCAGGGGCCTTAACCCAGAAGAGATGAGATGATAGTTTTGTCCCTAATGTGTGCCACCAAAGTAACATCAAGCCACACAGACATACCAGGGCTTTGCAGAGATGTTTTGCAGATGTTTTCACCTTGTTCCACGAGGTATTTACTGTATCCTGGTGGTTAAAGCCCTGAAACAAAATTGTAGCATAGATGGCTTTGTCCCTTGAACTGAGATCTGGTTCTTGTCCTCACTCACTGGCCCGTGAGATGTGACCAAATAATTTAACTTTCCTGTATTTCAGGATTTCTACTTATGAGATACAGAGGCTACAAAACATTGCTCAGCGCGAGAGCAGAAAGCAGAGGATGTAAATACTGTGCCCCTAAATGAATTCTTCAGAGCACCTTTCCAAAATACATATATGCAATACAATAATGCTCAGGGGCTGAAGCAACTCTGCTCTGGAACCAGGCTGGGAGAGCTGGGGGTCTCACCTGGAGAAGAGAAGGCTCCAGGGACACCTGAGAGCCCCTGCCAGTGCCTAAAGGGGCTCCAGGAGAGCTGGAGAGGGACTGGGGACAAGGCATGGAGGGACAGGACACAGGGAATGGCTTCCCAATGCCAGAGAGCAGGGTTAGGTGGGATATTGGGAAGGGATTGCTGTCTGTGAGGGTGGGGAGGCCCTGGCACAGAAAAGCTGTGGCAGCCCATGGATTCCTGGAACTGTCCAAGGCCAGGCTGGAGGGGGCTTGGAGCAAGCTGGGCTAGTGGAAGGTGTCCCTGCCCATGGCAGGGGGTGTAATGAGATGAGCCTTAAACTGTTCCATTGTTCTATGCCAGTGAAAAGAGGAAAAGTGATCCAGCAAAGCCCAGAGTTTGGTTCTGGAGGTGTCTCCATGGTGGGCACAGTGCTGGTGGGCTGTTTTTGCAGGGTGCAGTGCAGGTCTGGGACATCCTCTGTACCCAATATGTACCTACCCTTGGCCATTACTGTGACATGTTGAGCTGGTTGGGCCTTCAGCTTGACATGCCTTTCCAGATCAAATGTTAAGTCATCTGGAGAATGACCTGAAAAGCCTCATGAACCACTTTATTTTATGGGATCTTTGCTTGCATTCATCTGTCAAAATAAAAGGCTGGGCAATGCTGTTCGCAGTAAGAAAGCTGAGAGATATTCAGCAAAACTATGGCTTTTCAATGCTATGACAGCTTTAGCTAAAATGTTCCAGCCTTCACCTCCTGCTGAGCTAATTTTAGCCCTCATTCAATGCAAAAAAAAAAAAAGATAAGAAAGAGAAATAAAAAGAAATAAAAAGAAAAAAGGAGATGACAGAAGGATGCTGAGCACCAGCTCATATGTGTCCCCATTCACCCAGAGCTCCTTCAGCTCTAGAGCTGGTAGATTTGGGGTGAGTGGGAGGTAGTCTGAAGGTTAAAATAGAGACTGGAGGTTAAGCAAAGAGGAATTTCTCCTTGCCTGGGGTTTGCCAATGCTGTAAATCCATCTTTAGGACTCAGAAAAGCTGCAGCCACATGAAGAAAAGTGCTGGCCTGGAATAAACCTGGTCTGAGCAGAACCACAGACCTGCCCTTGGATGGAGGAGTCATGGGCAAGAGCAGAGCCAGCTACTTTTCAAATAGAAATGCTGATATCCAGCTGATATCCTGGGCAGAAACAGGATGTCCTCCTTGTATCATGTCCACAGCACCCAAATTCAGGCCCTCCCCAGTTCCATGGACATCTTCCAGCAGAATAATGGAGGCCCTGGGACCTCACCTATCCTCGTGCTCTGTATGGCTTAGCTGTGGATTCCACTCTTCTCTCCTTGGAAATCACCTTAGAGAAATCTCATCCACTTAAGAGGCTCAGACGTCAGGTGGTTGAGACAGTCTGAAGTCCAGATTTTCCAGTGGACAGCGGGACATGACTGCCTCATCTGTTCCTTAGAAAAGGACTTCTCTGGAAATTTGAGATGTCTGAAATCAGTCTGTCCTGGTTAGCTGCACTCTTGCTTAGGGCCATGGCTCCAGGATCATCAATGCTAAATCATCTAATGGCAAATTGAAACAGTAAATTACAGCACAGTTGGGCCTTTTTCCCCAATGTTGCTGAGCAGTAATTGAAGAGTACAATAAAGAAGGGTCAAACGATGCAATTATTGTGCTAAATCATACATGAAATATCATCAAAATGCTAACTGCTGATGTACTGCAAGGGAAGGTGGTAAAATTCCACTGTCTTGAGATCATGGATTTCCACATAGGAAAACTATTTGCAGGTGGTGCAGAGCAATGATCCCAGACTCAGGTAATGCTCAGCATCTGACTCACTACCCAAGGCATCTGTGGGCTCTTCTCTTGCAGGTTGCCTGCAAACCCATGAGGTGAATGGGTCTTTCTGCCCATACCCCTGGTCTGAAAGGCCTTCTGGAGGCAAAGTGGTGAAAAATTGGCTGAGGAGGAATTAGTAAAAGCCACCCCTACATGGAGACAGCATTTACCTTGTGCTGTCTATATGCATTTTAAAATTCATCTCAGGTTACTGGGCATATAGGGGAGAGGTACCAAGGTGAGGAAAATCTCTGGAGGTTGAAGGGAGGAAATGAAAGTGGGCTGGGACAGCCAGCTGGAAGAAATATTACCAGCAAGAAGTGATGGATGGAGCTTCTCCCATCCCATTTATTTGTGCAGTAGCATGGATTACATGGAGTCCTGGGCTTTTTTGGGGAAGGCGTTATAAAGTCCTTGGCCCAAGCAGCCTATGTGAAGCAGAAATGAGAGGTGATGTGCTGGGGGTCACAGCAAGGCCAGGATTGGTCCTCAACACCCACAGCTGAGCATCCAACAGTGGTTGGAGAGGTCTGGTGAAGGATGTCCCTGCTCAGCTTTGCACAGAGGAGCAAGAGGAATAACCCCAGACTCTCCAGCAAGTCAACGTACCATCTTTTTATTGCTTAAAGATGAACTGAAACAAAAAATGAAACACTTGAGAGGCTTGGGTGGTTCTTGTGGCTAGTGGAGAAGTCACTGCTGTGTAATGTTTACCAGCTAAGGTCCCTGTCATCAGCTTCAGTGGAAAAGCCCAGGATGTTTCCTCATTGCCATGCTACTGGATCACCACTATAAACTGTCGAATTTCTCCTGCTGATTAACCTGACCATCCTCTTGGGATTTTTACACACTCTGGTTTCTGAAAGCCAAGAAGCTCTGATGCTCACACATCCATCTGGCTGTCAGCTGCACACAAGGTTGGACTTGATCTGGGAGGTCTTCTCCAACCTTGATGATTTCATGATTGTATGATTCACGACCTTATGACAGTGTGCATCAAGTGTGGAAGTGATGGAAATCTAAGGGCAAATTCAGTTCCTGCTTCCAGGAATGAAAACGGTTG
Organism: Sakesphorus luctuosus; assembly: GCA_013396695.1. NCBI lineage: Eukaryota > Metazoa > Chordata > Aves > Passeriformes > Thamnophilidae > Sakesphorus > Sakesphorus luctuosus. Next base: position 384,127 of record VWZD01004555.1, on the reverse strand, counting down.
GGTGGAGAGAGATCTGGATTAGCAGCTGTACTGTGGCAGAGGCAGGTCGAGCTGTGTCATGACTCTTCCTCCTTTAGGGACCCTGCAGTGGGAATAAGGGTGTGCTTTGCTGTTTGGTCTGGGGCAATGGTCCACTGGTGTCTGGGTTTTTGGGATGGTCATTGGATCAGTGAGCGGGGAAAACCAGTGCTGAGCAGGAGCACAACTCTACTTCAGTGGTTAAGACACTCTGTGCAGAGTGATGTTGGTGTTCCTGTCCTGAGCTCTGGCTTGTGTTTGGTGTCTGCCATAGTGACATATTTACTCCAGCCCATTTGGGCTGAAAAAAGAGGTTAGGGGTGCCCTTGCATTGTCCACACAGAGCTCAGTCTGTAGGCACCACTGAGAAGTTGGAGTGGCTCTGAATTCCTTCAGCCGAGAGGTGTTGAACCCCTTTGAGCAAAGCCAAGCCTGATGTTGCAGGCAGGTGCTCAAAGGTGCTGGCTCTACCCCTTGCATCTGAGCAGGGTTAGGGCTAAAGGGAGGAAGGTTGAGGTCTGCCGGGTATTAGATCAGCTCTGAGAGTCAAATCTGGGTGGTTTCATTAGCTTTCAGTGTGGTGAAGTGTTTGCAGGCTTTTTTTGTACCAGACGGGAACAAAGCAGCGCGAGTCAGACGGTGGTGCGGGTGCTGTCGGTTACCAGGGTTACAACACGCATGGGAAAAAGGGAAAAAAAATCCCACATAGTGCAAGGCACTAACTACTAATTTTGCTGTTGTGGCGATACACAGGACTGGCATTACCATGGATGTATTTATATCTCCTGCCCTGAAGAAAATATGTAAGTTATTCTGAGGCATGTGTGTACCCGAGTCTGGAGCTGGACCACCAGAGACCTCCAGGGAGTTGCTGTGTGAGAGCTGAGGGGGTCTCCTGTTATTTCCTACAGCTGCCCAGATGAGAATGTCAATCTGAATATGCTTAAAATAGGAAAAAATCACATTCTAACCCCGAAGGTATCTGTTTTGCACAAAGCACCTTGTAAAGAAAGGAGTAGGACAGCTTGGGGTCCTAACCTTCAGCTCCTCTGAGCTTGTTAGCTCAGTTTAGAGCCACTCGCCAGTGGAAAATGGGTCAGGAAAAAAGCTTTGCTTCTCATCAGCAAGGGAAGTCAAGGCTGAGAGCTTGCAAAAGGCAGAAGCTAGAAAATAAAGATGATGTAAAAGGGGTCCAGTGAAAGAAAGTGGAAACCAGACCTGATGGAGGCAGCAGATGGGAAACCAACCTTCCTGATCTTAATGGGAGCTGGGTGGTGGGATCCCACAGAGCAGTGGGTGGGCAGTATGCTCAGCTGAGGTGGCTACAGGAGGCAGGGGGAACACTGGTGCAAACAAAACCAAATCCCTGGAGATGCCCCAGCACCACAAAAGGCCCTGCTGGAAGTGGTATTTACTCCTTCCCTGGAAGCTCAGGCCCTGTGGTTTGGTTCTTCCAGCCCAGCACGCCATGGGGAAGCTGGTATGAATTTAATGGTTGGAGAATTTTCTGGTTTTAATAACTGATCAAGAGTGAGCAGTGGGATGGAAAGGCCTTGTGCAGCCATGTGCTGCTTGTGGGCTCAGTGGCAGAACCACTTCCAGCCAGGAGACAGAGTGGAGCAGGAATGGAGGGAACTGCCTCCAATGGACTGGCCGTTCAGGGCTTAGAGCCTCCTCAGCCAGGCGGAGGGGTTTGCTTTCATCTCCCTGCCTGCAACATCTGCAGCCTGGACTCGTAAAACTTTCATTGTTACTTTAACCCTTCAGGCTCTTTTTTTACTTTTTAGGGATTCTTTTTTTGCGACAAAAGGCTGCAGTTGAAGCATTAAGCCCATGCAGCAGCTTCCCTGGTTGGAGGTGCTGCCAGCTCCGTCTGCTGCCCATGGAGAGAAGGACAGTGGAACCTCAGCCCACAACTGGGATGATTCCCTGGAGACCTTTAGCCTGAGAGAGACTGCTGGGCTGAGCCAACACTGATATTTTAGTGTGTATACTACAAAAACAACATTCTTGGGACTTTTTTTGCAGGGGTGCATCACCACACTTGGCAGCAGTGTGGCTCCAGGGTTGGATTGATTTTCAGCACAGTCAACCCTGATGTTCCTAATCCAAAGACTTTCAGCTCCTGGAGGTCGCACTGAGTTCAGGAGGTAAATTTCTCACCTAGGGCATTATTTTAGTTGCAGGAAAATAGATCTCCAGATAGGGACCTGCTTTGTTAGAGGAAACCGATCTCCAGATACAGACCTGCTTGTAGCTTTGGAAACTCCAGGAAGATGAAGCCAGGGCAATTTTGGTGTTCAGAGCTCAGCAGCTTCTAATACACCCATCTCCTTCCAGTGGAGATTCATGGTCCGGTAAAACAACCTCAGCTGGAGCAATAAGGGGCACAGGATAATGATAAAGCAGAATAAGACAAATGTCTAAACTGGACCTGGAATATGGAGAGCAGGAAACCGCAAGTTATACAGCAGATCGTGGTTACACATTTCTGTCCCAGAGTCTCAGATGCTTTTTGAATCCTCATGCAGGGCTCACACTCATGGACTCTGCTGGGTGTCTCCTGAGCTCCAGGAGACAAGTAGGCATGAAAAAGTGGAAAGCACAACTCTCCAGTCCCCCAAATGCAGGAGAAATTTGAAAAGTGCAGGATGAAGAATCAGAGCATGGATGGGTGAGAGGAAAAAAAGTTTATTAGAAGCTACCCTGACTTTAAAGTCAGCCTGTGGATCTGAGAGGTTTTTTTTTAATAGTTTGGTCGGCAGGGCTTGAATAGGCTCTGAACTCCTGCTGGGAGTTGCTGAGGGACAGCCCCAGGCTTGACATGGATGTGCAAAAGCTCCTCCATCAGGCACTGGAACTTCCAAACCTGGATGTTGTGAGTCACTTGTTGTAAGTAAGCTCGACTGGGCTGAGTGATGAGGGAGAAGGAAAAAATGGAAGACCTTGCACAGAGAAAAGAAGTTGTGGTGGAAATGGATATATTTTTCATATCCATCATTCCCTGAAGCAACAAATTTCTGCCATCTGTGGCTTTGCTTGAAGTGGTTGTATCTCAGGGTTTGACCTAGAACCCTAAAACCTGGACTTTAAGCTTAGTTTTTGGTATCTGGCCCATGGGTGTGATCTTTCTTCCGCATCACACAGCTACACAGTGGTTCATAGTCCATGCTGGCCTGGCTCTGCCAGTTTCTCCTGCTGCTGCAGCCTTCCAGTTGCATCCCTGAGCTTGTCACGTCACAGAAACACTCTGAGTGACCTCGGTCAAAGTGCTTCTGCCTCAATTTCCCCTCCCTCTTAGTTATCAGCCCCTGTGCCTTGGGTGGCTTCTGGGATGACTTTCCTCCACCAGCAGAATTTGTTTATTTTAGAGGCTGGCAGTGGCTTCTCCTCAGTCTATTTATACACCCATTGCCCAACAGAGTGCTGGAGATGAAAGCTGTGAGCCTTCCTGACAGAGAACACACCACAGGAAGGGTATTTGCAGCTGGGACATGAGTGCTACTGCCGCTGCTGGTGTTTGTAGAGCCTTCACGCCAGGAGACATCAAAGAGGGCATGGCACCCTCAGCTCCCAGGCAGCAGGGAGCTGAAATGCCCTTCCAGTTCAGGCATGCCTCAGAGTTTGCTAAAAAACCCCCAGTTCTTATTAATCTGCAATTGAAACTGTAATTATGTCATCACTCTGAACAACCCCATCGACAAGTTCGGGCATGGGATGAGCCTGAGCTGCTGAGGCTGGTGCACAGCGCACAGCCCAGCCTGGCCACCTCTCCCAGGGTTATTTGGGCTGGCAAACCCCACTGTGGGCCATGTTGTCCCCTCCTGTGGGGACAAAATGCATGCCAGGGTCCTGGGTGGGCAAAGCTGCTTGTAATGGACTCATGTGGCATGTGGTCACTGTCCCCCTGCATCACTGGTGGAGTTTCATGGTTGTCCCCACACTCATGCCACACATCTGGGTGCCCATCCTGGATGCCCTCATGCTGCCTTCACCAAGACCAAATTCTTCCACATCATGCCTGAATGGGCATCCCTTTGGGAATGCAGAGGGCTCAACTGCTTCTGCAGAGTGCTTAATCCAGATAGCAGCCCTTCAGTGCAGCTGGCACCTCAGCTAGGGGGATCTGGGCCCCAAAAGAGTCCCAGTTCCTGATGCTGCTGGTCCCTTACCTCCCTAAATGTCATCTCAGATGGCTAGTGTTTCCCCTGCACCCAGGAGCCATGGTATCTCCCATGCCAGGGAGGCTCAGCCCTTCCTCCATGCAGGGGAGTTTGACCCAGAAATTCCCCCCAAAACACATCCCCCAATTTTTTCTCTCCCCAGAATCTTCCATCTCCTCATCCCCTGGGATGCCAGCCCTCCAGCTCCCCCAGCCCCACACTTGCCTCTGTTTGCTCCAAAAGCACTGGTTTCAGTTTTTATTGCTCTCAAATGTTTTTTTAGACCCCATTATATAACATTGCAAACACTGATGTTAATTAATATTCTTCCTAAACTGCTCCTTGCTCACCCTCCTCTTGTAACCCCTCCTTAAAACCTCATTCATTTTTGAGACCTTCCCAAACAGAGGCTCTCCAGAACGAGCTTCATTCAGAGTGTTCTCCATGCCACATACCTGCTCTGAGACGTAAAGCACTGTCTGCTTTCTCTTCCTCTCCATCTTCCTATCATTTTGCTTGTCCCTGAACATTATGCCTGAGGCACATCAAAAGGATTTATCATGTTTATGCTAATGTTTGTGCCAGGAATGCTATCAGCAGACACACAGCATCTCATGGAAACAGATCTTCTCAAGGTTGGTACATCTCTCTGGAAGATGACATTTCTGGAACTGAGCTCCCATCTGTTCAGCATTGGGCTTTAAATATCTGGGGTAATTCTACTCTATCCCTGGGGTTTGCTGTTAGTAATCCCTCCTGTAGTTTTTTTGGCCCCCTTTAGGGACTTGTGATCCTTGCTGGAGGAGAAGACATCTTCCTTGCTTGAAGACTGGCATGCAGGCAATGAGAGAAATGCTGAAGTGAGGCATTTCTTTGTATTTCAGAACAACCCAATCAAGGAAGCAAAATAAACTGAATAATAGAAAACTGCTGGAAGAGAGCCCTGAAAATCAGCTAACCTCTCACTAATCCCAAGGGCAATCCAGAGATCCTTAAATCACCTGCAATCGGTGTTTTTCCAACCTGTTCTTAAAAACCTTTGGTGCAGCTCTACTGTGTTTTTTCAGACAAGTTTTTCCAGGCCTCTCTCACCCAGGCTGCATCTTCCTTCCTGCAGGTTAAGCCCATGACTTCTCAGCCCTTCTTTTGTGATAATGAAGAGTTTATTTCCTTTCTCTCAGCAGCCATATTTTATGATTTACAGTATCCCCTCTTTTTTTTTTTTCCTTTCTTTTCTAGACTAAACAGCCTCAGGTCCTTCCAGTTTCATTTTTTGGGATATCTTTTATTTTTCTAGGCACTTCACACACCATCCTCCAGACTCCCTCTGTTACTAGTTTACCACATTTATTACTAAATCATTATCCAGGATTCATTAGACATCACTTATTTGGGTAAATGCTATTTATTATAATATCCTTGTTCTTCTCGTTATTATAGACTGTAATAGCTGCCATCCAGCCATCTGCCAGCACTTTATAGCTTTGCAGAGGTGAGGGATGGGTGTGTAAAAGCAGTTATTTTCAGCACCAAATTGCAATAGGACCACAGGGAGCTTGGAGGGTTTTAATGAGGACCAGCTCAGTTGTTCCCAACTTCCCAACCATGTCTTATATGTGCTTGGGTACCCCATCCTCAAAGAGGTGTGAAACACCCACCAGAAATTTGAGGGTACTCTAAGGTCTACATGATTTTGGAAAACCCCTGGATTGGTCCAGCTCACGGGATCCCATGGAAATTCAGGGGGATGTCTCCAGATTTGTGCTAGGCAGGGAGCAGCCCCAGGAGGCATTAAATTAAAACAGAACAAGAACATTACATTTTATCCATTCTAAAATGATGCTTTACTCCACAAAGATGCTTTGACACAGAAAAGTATTTTGTGTTATTTATTGCAATTAGCTCTGAGGCTACAGCTGCCTCTGCTGAAGATAAGGATTACCTGGGAATTGCAGGAACAGCGTCACCAGTGAGATAAGAGCAGCAGCCACCAGTGCACAATGGGTATATGCATTTCAGACAGAGGACATCAGACACCCAACTAGAGTAAAACCCTCCAGTCTCACACAAGCACACACAGGTAGGAATACTTTTTTCCAGCTGAAGACCTGGCCTGGGGTCTGTATGGCAAAGCAGTGAGTTGTTGTGTGTGAACTGCATGTCTGCTGAGGGTGTTTTGAATTCAAGAATGACTCAGTCCTCTTATTTTCTCCTTGAAAAGTCTGCACATATTGCAGACGTTTTGGTCAAAGAGCTCCATTTACTCTCCTGCATATTTTAATTCTGGCCTTTTTTAGAATAAAATACACACTAAAACACAACTAACTGCATTTTCATGACTGTTTAATGAAGTCTGTTCCATCAGGGATGATGATCATGGAAACACACAGTGGTTTGGGTTGGAAAATACTTTGAAGTTGATCTTATTTCATGCTCCTGCCCTGGGCAGGGACGCCTTCCACCAGCCCAGGTTGCTCCAAGCCCTGTCCAGCCTGGCCTTGGACACTTCCAGGGATCCAGGGGCACCCACAGCTTCTCTGCCCAACCTGTGCCAGGGCCCCATCACCCTCAGTCAAGAATTCCTTCCTAATATCTGACCTAAATTCTAAATCATCCTGAATCCAACTTTTCATGCCCTATTTCAAGCCCATTATTCCTTAAAGAGGTGGCAGAGGGGAATGGACACCAGGGACTGGACACCATGCTGGAGTCAAGACACCCCAGCTAATGATGAGCAGGGTAGTGAATTCCCCCAAAACCCTGCTCTCTGCAGCAAACATGTTGGATCTGGGAGGGGCTGGTCCTCAGGGGAGTTCGGACATCTGAGATGCTTAGTTGTGTCTTGTGAGCCCTTTACTTGAGGGAGAAGATGGGGAAATGCAGGGGAAACATGAGGAGCCAAGTACTGGGAAGGAACATAAATTTCCCTGCAGGATCCTGGTGTTATTGTCACTCATTGTTTCACCTTCCAGCTCTTTGTTTTCCCTCTTTCTCTGTCCCTCAGGTCAGGACAAGATCTTTTCTTTTATAAGTTGCAGGTACCTTTGTGAATTGACCCTTAGACCAGGTTGTTTGAGGTGAGCAGAGCCCCTGCCAGCCACTGCTGATTAATTATTACTTCCATCCTCCTGCTTCTCAACCTTTGGAAACTGCTCTGTATTGGGTAATTCCTACTTCTTTTTTTTTTTTTAATACCCTCTCCTCAAATGGGCAACACCCAAAATACAACTTGCCTAAAAAGTTTTTTTTTAAAAAACATTTCCCACCAAAACTGCGGGTCAAAGACAAATGACTCTTTTGGGAGGGAGCCCATGGATAGAGGGATGCCTGTGGGGAGTCCCCCCTGAGAGGCACCAGGGCAGCAGTATTTGGGAGCAAGACTTTGTGGTGACGTTAGTGCCCTGGCAAAGAGACAAGGCTAGTTGTTACAACATTGGGCTCTTCAGCTCCCAGCACAATTTCCATTGGCACCTGTGCCAGGAGCCAGGAGGGAGACCTTTGCTCACCTTCCTATTAACCATTTAGTTTTAATTAAAGGAATTCACCAGTCAGCTGCCACTGACCAGCTGGGAAAATAAATGGATGGTCCCAACCCATCATGTTCCCCTGGTTTCGTTACTAATCTGGCCAGTTTTGGTATTGCAGGGAAGGGGATAAGGTGGATGCAAAGGGGATGCTTAGGAAAAGAGAGGTGAGATAGTGCTGGTGCTTTTGGGAGCAAAGACGAGGAAAACTCTCACCTTGCAACATGCACAGGGATGAGAACTGAGTGATGCAAAGCCCCCCGTAGTCCTGCCTAAAGTTGAACCTTCTCCCTGTATATGATTGTGAACGCCCATTTTTGACTGTGCCCATCCCAGAATGGGGGTTAATTCACCACCTGAGTCTGCCCCAAGTGCTTACCCCAAAGGGCTAGGGGTCTCTGGTTGCCTATGCTGTGCCCACCCACCAGCTTTAGGGCTGCAACTACTGCTCTGACAATGCCTCCCCTGTGCTGACATCTGTCCCTTGTGAGTCAGGGTGACCAAGCTGCTGGCTGGCCCTTATCTCCTTTCTCTGTCTTATCTCCTTCCAGTAGAAATTGGATTGGGATCAGGCGCCCCAGGAATGAGACGGTGAGCTCCAAGTGGAGCGGCCAATGGAGGTGGCTGATAAAGGCATTTCCTGGAGGCTGAGCTCTTGGGCAAGGACTCCTAGGAACAGCTCACAGGGATGGCGAGACTGAGGTGGGTGACATTAAAAAAACCTCTACGGTGCTGGATTCCTCACCTACCTGCAAAATAGCTGGTGTTGAGATCCTGTGGGACTCTGGGGTGAAACAGAGTGCTGAGAGCCCCTGAGGATGTGGGATAACTCTGCAAGGCTGGGGAGGATGGACGATGCTGGTGGGCAAGCTGCAGCTCCCATGAACTAGGAGTGAAAAGAGCATCCTGTGCAACTGAAGCAGCACAGGGAAGTGGGTCATGGCTGGAGATTCAGGCTTGTCCTAAAGAGCACTCTGAGCTGCAAGGTCAGGTAGCAGTCCATGGCATGAGCCATGGTAAACACTCCTCATAGGCAAGCACAGATGTGGCCCCTTGGGAGGGATTCACACCCCACTGCTGTGTGCCATAATCCCATACAGAGGCGGTCCCATGTGGTGGGTTCAACTTGCTTCCTGGCAAGACTTAAGGCTGGTGTGGAGCTGGGATTTACATGCACAGGGGTGATAGTAAGGGACAAAGGCCACCAGCTGTCCTCTGGAGACGCCGGCTGAGCGCCCTGGGTGGAAAGCACGGCAGTGCCCGACGGTCTGGGCTCCCTTCCAGGCCTGTCATGGGACTCCCAGCAAATCCCCTGGGGCAATCCGATCTCCAGGACGCCAGGCACATATCCCTCCCTCCAGCACGTCGGGTTTTCCATGGTTTAAGGTGCCAAAGTTCATTGACAGTGGTGGCAGCTCAGGCACACCCACAGCCTGTGCCACCCTCCATGGGATAACACAGGTCACCCAGCCAGGAGGACAGAAAACAAGGTGCAACAGGGACAAAGCTACTTTGCACCCGGGTATAAAAGTGTGGGGGGAAACAAATCACTCTTGTGACACATCCTGCAGAAGCCCCAGAGGTTGTATGGATGCTAGTAGATGTTAGCTGGTTTTATTTCACAGAGCAATCAGAACTGATGATGAAACTGTCTGAAGCCTTGCGGAGACAAATGACACATATTTCCCAGTAGTCCTTGAATGGCTATCAAATGTGTCACAGTTAGGAGCCAGCCTGGAGGGACTTTTCCTCCAGTAGGTCCTATTCCAGGAAATGAGTGTGTCCTGTGCATTCTCTAAATTTGTCAGTGATCTAGGAGGCATCTTTGTTAAATAAATTGGTAAAGTTTCTACAAACTCTTGAGTAATATAGGAGGTGAAATAACCTTGTGGTAAAAGTCTCCCATCTATTCTGGGAAGAGGTGGTTGGCTCATTGGGAAGCACAACTGGCCCTGGAGTGATGCAGTACCACTTGTCCCTTTGCAGCTCTACTGTGGGTTCAGTGTGAAACCTCCATGATTATGTCCTTGTGCTGCTGCTTGCACAAGCTCCCACAGCCCAGAGGGGACTGTCACCTCCCCAGAGTGAGGTGCACAGTGTCATACGTGCTCTCTGCAGCACCCACACACCTCTGCATGGATGCCAGCAGCTTGCACAATGTGGGAGGTCAGGGACGTGGAACATGGCTCTGGCTCCCAGGTCCCTTGGTGCATGTCCAAGCAAGTAAATTCATCACCATGGGGTGGCCACAACAAAACTGAGGATTAGGAGTAGGGCTGGCAAAGCTGGAAGGTTGTCTGGAGGCCCAGCTAGTCAATGTGGGGCAAAACCATGACAAAAATGCCTTGAAGAATCTCCAGTTCAGACTACTGTGATCCTTCTGCACAGTGTTACCTTCAAAACACACTCCCAGTTTTGTTCTTCGTCTTCCCATCCTGGCTGGGTTGAGGCAGACCCAGGGCTGAGCCAGGGGAAGCCTTGGTCAGCCTTGCGCTGCCCAAATACCTGACATGGAAAAAATGCCTGTGGCAGTATTTGAGCCACCACATCACTATCTCAAACTGGGAATAGCACAAGACAAGGATTATGAGGCCAAGCTGATGAGGTGCTCATATTCCCTTGGAATCACAGAAAGAGCAAGTCAAAATAAAATAATCCAGTGCCCCTCACTCACCTCCCTCCCCGTGAACTCCACTGAACTTGGAAAAACCAAACCAAAACAGGGGCGAGTTCAGCCTTAGTTCAAGTTGTAGATAAAGTTCAACCTACTTCTAATTTTATCCTGGCAGTTCCCACCAGAAAATAGGCTCTGGCATGGAGCCCTGGGGGTAATTCAGCCCTGACTCCCACCCTTCCTCCAGCCCCCCTAGGTGTCCCCAAAATGTCCTGTCCAACTCCCAGTGGGACAAAAAGCATGAGGCCACAACTCCAGACACCCCACGGGAGCATCTCCTGGGGGTGGCCATGGTGCATCACCCTCCCATGGGGCTTGTTGTCCCCATCCATGTCCAGCCAGGGCCACCCCAGGCTGAGACAGGTCTCCAAGGGACAACTGTTTCTTGGACCTTTTTTTTTTTTTTCCATTGCTTCCCTTAGGAGTGTCACTTTTATCCAGCATAACTTTGATCCAGCACCATGGGAGCAATTAGAAGTGGAGGAGAGAGTAATGAGGGGAGGAAATGGGAGGCAAAGGGTTGTGCGCAGAGGAGCAGGGGGAGATGAGGCTCCCTGCAACATCTTTGTAGCATTTATGAGGGTACGTAGGTGACGGTGATTCCTTATGGGATTTTGGGATGTAAACACAGCTCAACCCAGGGCAAGTGGAGGTTGTGGACTCACCATTCCTGGAACTGCTCAAGACAAGGTTGGATGGGCCTTGAAGAAACCTGGTCTAGTGAGAGGTGTCCCTGCCCATTGCAGTTGGTTGGAAGGAGATGAGCTTTAAAGGTCCCTTCCAACCCAAACCATTCCCTTGTTCTATGATTTTACAATTCTAAAGTAACAATTCACCATCCCCAACATCCTCAGCTATGGAAAGGGAGCTGAGGTGGCCAAATGTGACAGCACAGAGTTGGAAGGCGAAGGAGCCCTCCCTGCAAACACAAAGGGAGCAAAGGGAAATATAAATTGCTGGACAGAGAGAAAATGGGGGGAATAATGGGTAAAATGGGCTGAAAACCAGAACCGAAGCATCAGCATTATTTGGGTTTAGCCCCTCTGCAAGAGCAGTGACCCCTCCCCACAGCACCACCTTTGAGTGCTCAGAAAGGCATCAGAAATGGGATTTTAATGAAGAACATATATAGGAGGGTATGATTGTAAAAACCAACTGCAGTCACCACATACAACACAATCCCTCTGCCAAATGCTTCACTGACCTCCCTCCCCAAAATAAGACTGTATTTATTTTCAAGAAATCAGCAGAAATGCATATTTTCTAAAAAGTATGCTGCATTTTTTTGTGCTTGGAAAGAAATGCAGAGCAGCCCTGCTAACTGGGGGTTGGTTTCTTCCATGTGTTGTAAAATCCAGCCCTGGGGACAGAAGTTACCTTAGCTGTAAAACAATCTGCCGACTAGATTTCACAATCCTTGTCGTCTTTCTCTGCCCACAGCAATATTTTTACAGTGTTTGCCCTCAAACCAGTTTTTCATCTGTTGACATGTGCAATTACCACCAGACAGGTTTTGGATAACCCATCCCCTGGTGCAGTTTTTCCTCCCACCCTCACATTGCATAGCCACTCACCTACCCAATCTGGCCTCTTCCAGACTCACTTTGAAAGCTGAATTTGACCTCTTTTGGACGTCAAAATTTAAAATGATCAAAAAAAATTCAGTTTAGGTTTGTTTGAAGGTTGATAATCCCTGGAAGTGTCCAAGGCCAGACTGGATGGGGCTTGGAGCCAGCTGGTCTAGTGGAAGGTGTTCTTGCCCATGGCAGGGGATTAAATGAGATGGACTTTAAGGTCCCTTCCAACCTAAACCGTTCTAATATTCCATAATTCTATGATCAAGGCAGGCAGTAGCAAATGCTGACTGGGATTTATACTGGGTTTTATTACATGGACAAAAGAAGTGCCAGTGACAGATAATCTGGCTGTGGTTGACAGATGGGACCTGAGGAACACCCAGCTCAGCTGGTACCTGACCGTGGCACACCAGGCTGGTGCTGTTCTCCACTCAGCTGTGCATGGCAGACTCACTCCAGCTCCAGCACATCTGATTCCAGAGCATAGGTCTCTGTGCCAAGAAAGCCCAGGCTCCCCCAGAGCTCACTTAAAGGTAAGAGAGCACTGCTAGTTCCCCATCTCCATCCAGAGGACAACAGCCAGAAGGAAATCCTCCCTGGTGCATGCATGAAGCAAGAGCAGACAGGGTTTGTCTCTTGCACTGGGGAACCTGGGAACTCCATCTCTATCTTCAAGCACCCTCCCGACACAACCCAGGCTTGGTGCTGTGTATAGAAGTGTAGAAATTGTCTCCATAGTCACCCATCTGGAGTATGAACAACAGGTCCTTGATGCCACAGAATCTCATGGACCATTTTTGTGACCTGTGCATGGCAGGGAGACAGAACTAGATGATCTTTAAGGTCCCTTCCAACCCAAACCATTCTGGGATTCTATGATTCTATGGCCCCTCATACCCATGTAGGCCCTCACTGCAGCCCAGTTCCTTGGACAGCTGTATCCACCACCAGTTGCAAAGGGGAGTGATCTGCTCCAATACCTGGTTTCCTCTCACAGCTCCATCACCAGTGACTGACATGGGGTCAGCAGCAGCACCAGCAGGGTCTGTGCTGCCCCACTCCATCTTCACAGAATCATTTCAGTTGGAAAAGCTCTCCAAGACCATTGAGTCCAACCTATGACTGATCCCTACCTTGTCACCCAGCCCAGAGCACTGAATGCCATGTTCAGTTGTTCCTTGGACACCTCCAGGGGTGGGGACTCTACCACCTCCCCGGGCAGACCCTTCCAATGCTTAACAACCCTTTCCATGAAGAAATTATTTCTGATGTTCAGCTTGAAGTCTTGGATTCACAGGAGGTCACATGTCATGTATTTGGACATCAAAAGTGACAAGTGTGGGGCCAGAAATACTGATGCATTATTTCCCTCTGGCAAGGCTGGGAGAAGAGAAGCAGAGGCTGAAGCCAGCCCAGGACCATGCAGCACGTGGTAGATGTGATTTCTCCCATTGCCATGTCCTGGCATTAGTTTCCCCAAATGGAAACTTCTGATGGGAACGCTCTATGGGAAGTTATTGAGAAGGCCTGAGCTAATAAAACCTGAACAATTTGTTTAAATGTTATTGCTACAGCAACAAAACATACATTGAAACAAAACGCTTTGTTTGGTGAAAAAATGGGATGATTTAGGACAGAATGGAATTCTGAAATCTCGACATTTCTCTTGAATACAGAGGGACTGTATTCCTTCCCATTAACTCTGTGGCATGGTCATGATTGGTGGAAATGGTTTTGATCTGGCATGAGATGAGGCATCATCTAACCCTCAGTAGTCACATTCATGCAGCCAGACAAGTCTCCAGTTTCATAGTTAACGATCACAACAGAGGATCCAAAAGGAAGAGGCCATATAGTCTTGTAATGTGCATTATTGTTTTAATAAATAATTGTTTTTCTCACATCCCAAAGAATAATCATTTAAGCTACAGCTCAGCTGGCAAACACAGCAGCAATGCTGTTATATTAAGGTTACTTATCTATGTTAACCATTTTGCAACTAGCACAGGCATTTAAAAACTCCCCTTAATATGCAGTAAAGGAGTGGAGCTGCTGGAAGAGAACATCCTGCATCCTAGCTATTTGCAGGTTTGCCATGTTTTAGGAAAGCCAAGCAAACTTACTGTGATCCATAGAGTTTCTTTACTTCCTGCTGTCTGGCTTTCTGGCAGTCATTAGGAATTCACAGAAATACTCTTGCATCTTGAGAGTTTCATCTCTGTAGCGATGCCCATCCATCTGCTCCACATTTTGTGTTACTGCAGGTTATTTTCTCATTTAATGTATCTTGGTGGTCCCAGGGGCCCAGAGATCATATCTGCTCTTGGCTTTTGATGCTCCCAGCCCAACTCCATTACTGATAAACCCTTCCCAAAGGTGGTCCAGATGCTCAAAACCCTAATGTGGTGGAACAGGCCAAACTCTAGCTCTAGCACAACCTGGAGCTGTAGTGTCTGGCTGCAGGCTGGGGCTCATGATGGGGGTGTTTAGGAAGCGATCCTTGGAAAGAGTGGCACATGGTCACATATGGTATTTCATGGAGTCATAGAATGGTTGGGCTTGGAAGGGACTTCTAACCTCATCCAGTTCCACCCTCTGCCATGGGCAGGAACACCTTCCACTAGCTCAGGTTGCTCCAAGCCCTGTCCAACCCGGCCTTGGACACTTCCAGGGATGGGGCTTCTCTGCCCAACGTGTGCCAGAGCCTCATCACCCTCACAGCCAGGAATTCCTTCCTAATATCTGACCTAAATTCTAAATCATCCTGAATCCAACTTTGTGATGCTCTGTTTCAAGCCCATTGCTTAAAGAGGTGGGAGAAGGTGAGGTGTCCAGGGACTGGACACCATGCTGGAGTCAAGACACCCCAGCTAATGATGAGCAGGGTAGTGAATTCCCTCAAAGCCCTGCTCTCTGCAGCAAACATGTTGGATCTGGGAGGGGCTGGTCCTCAGGGGAGTTTGGACATCTGAGATGCTTTCTCCTGTGAGCCCATTACTTGAGGGAGAAGATGCTCTGGCATTAGGCAAAAGGAGAGGGAACATGGGCATTAGAGGGCAGGGGAGGAACACGAATTTCCCTGCAGCATCCTGGAGTCATTGTCACTCCTTGTTTAACCTTTCATCTCTTTTTTTCCCTCTTTCTCTCTCCCTCAGGCCAGGACAAGATGCAGGCCAACACATGCACTTCAGTTAGACAAAAAATTACTGGCTTGGGTAGAGAAGGGTTTTCCAGAGGAGATCTCTGAGTAAAATATTTTTCCAAGATTATTTTTTAACAGGCAGCAGTGGCTTTCAAGCCATTGTTGCTTTAGCACTGTGTGAAATGGATGTGATAAATCAGGAGGGGGTCCTCCAAGAGACCTCCAGGCTCATCTGAGGCAGGGCATGAATAGATAGGAGTGGGCAGCTGTGTAGGCAGAGCCATCACCCATGGACCTCTGAGCCCTCTGCACTGCTCCCATGGGCTTCATCCTCACCCTCCTGTGAAGTGATGAGCAGAGGGACCAACCCCACTCAGAGGTGCAGCAGGATGTGACCCAGCACCATCCTCACAGAGCACTTCCAAGCTGTGTTTACAAGCAGACACCACAAGGGTTATTCTTCTTCCACCCAATCCTCTCCCCCATATATTCCTTTTCTTCCACCCTGCTCCCTCCCAGACCATCAGAAGTGATAGTGTGTACCCACAAAGAAATGGGGCAATGTCAAGCTTTAAACATTTATTACTCAGATGATGCATTTTATAGCATACAGTGGGTCTGGATGTTCTATAAACAAAGATTGAATTGCCACAAAGAGTTATTAGCTCCCCTGTTTTAACAGTCTCTGAAACGCTGAAAACGATGAGTGTGTGATTTCTCTAGTATGAGTATCTAGTCTTTATTCTCCCCAAAACCTTTTTCCTTCTTTTTTTTTTGTTTTTGATTTTTTTAAAGCGCTTAGTTTAACAAATATGATTAAATTAAAAATGTTGCTTTTTCAAATGCAAATAAATACATTAAAAAAAAATATTGCTAGTGTTAACTCCATGATCTGCAGGACACTGCAGCTCCCTTGGCTATTGACAGTGGACTTTGCAACCCTTAGTATCATTTCTCATGAAAAAATACTGAAAATACCACCATGACTGTCTAACAGCTAATGCCAAGAAGAGCAAAATTAGTGTAAAGCCATAAAATACCCAGCAGGGAAATTAAAAAAAAAACATTAAGATTTTGAGAGATTTCCAAGTGAGGGATGTTATAAAAATAAGCACGAAAATAAATCATAAGTTATTCTGACAAGTTTTCTTTCAAAGCCATCAATCATGCCAAGAATAGATACTAATTAATCTCTGTCGAGGGAAGAGGGGAACCAAGCAAATCACTTACTTTTCCCTTTTTCCCCCCATTTTTGTTTCACCTCCCTATACATGAGACTTCTCCAAACAGGGGTGAAATCCTGTGTGGGGAAACCAAGCAAGTCACTTTGTGGGTAGCAAAACCCACCAGTTTGGAAAGAATTTCACCAGGAATGAGGTGAATTAGATGCTGGGCAGTCTGGCAAGGAGTCAGAAAACCTGCTCTGCATCCAAGGGAGATGGGCATGGCCGTGGTGTGGAGCATCACTCCTTGCAGATGCGTCAGCCCCTCACCTTTGCGCCAGCCCAAGGTTTGGCCCCACACATATTTGGCCTGAGGAAGTTATTTTTGCCTTTGCTGACGTAGCCATATGGGGACAACATAGAGAACCCCCACATGGATACTTTTACTGAGCAGCAAAGATGGAATCTGGATAATCTGGGGAGATGTAGCTGGTGGCTTTGCACCTAAAAACACACAGTGGAGAATTACACTCCTTGGCGACCATCTCTACAGAAAGCCAAAAAAGGAAAAAAAAGAAAGAGAAGAAAACACTATAAGATCCCCAGGTGCTCTCACCAGGCATCCCAAAAGATTCCCCAGCATTGCTCCCCATCAAACGTCCTTGTGGTGCCTCCTTTCCCAACATGGTACCTGGTGAATGATGCCATGTGCCTGCCAGCTTCCCACTCAGAAAGATACCATTGGCAGCCTGTAATTTTGGGGAAAAGAAAAACATTTTTGGTCAACATTTTGATTCTCAGATACCAACAGAGTGACTGATGTACCAAAGCAGTTAATGGCTGGATGAATGTATGTTAACAGCAGTGATAAATGGCAAGACATTAAAACCAAACAGATTTCACATAAAAGTTCTTCATTGGGAAAAATCCCAGTGTTGGAAGGGAAAGTCATGGGCCAAGCCTGGTCAGTGGGGGTTTCAGGATTGCCCTGCAATGGGAAAACTGAATAAATTCTCACAGCAAGTAGGGGTAGGGAAATGCTTTAGCAGAAACACTGCCTCGTGGCTTACACTTTGACTCTGAATGCCTCCCGATGCAGTGATGAAAATTCAAGTTTTTAGAAACAAAATCCCCATGCCTCTGGTTTTATATTTTTTTTTCTTCTCTCATTACATCCAGAGAAAAAATTCTGGGGATGTTGAGAAGCTGCAGGGGTCGGAGTGGTGGTCTGGATCGCTGCTGGCAGGATCCTGGCACCCCGACCCATCAGGCTGTGTCCCTGTTACAGGACTTTTCTGCTCTTTAAAATATAAAAAAATGAAGACAAAACTGGTTTTCAGGTCTCCTCCAAGAAGACTGACGCTGTGCCTGAGCGCACTGCGATGGGTGTTATATCCCCTTCTGTTCCACTCCCAGAGAATTTAGGGAGTGGGAAAAGCAAAGAGCAATGGGCACAACCCTGAGCCTTGTAATACTGATGGGCTTTGCTGCCTTAATGAAGTTCATCTGCTCATTAATACTCTCAAACCCCATTGCTACTAATGAAGCTGACCCAACGCAAGGCGCCATCACCACGCGAAGCTCCTGGGCTCAAATCCATGAAGTAAAAGTTAATTTTTCCAGACACTTCCAGTGCACTCAGAAATCATTTTGCTGCTTTCTGGGTAGACAGGAAAATTGAAGCTCCCATTTCCAGCTCATTTCTCTTGCTCCATGTGCGGAATAAAAACTGGAACAGCAGACAACCAGATGAAAATTCAAATAATACTGAGCTGGAGCATCACAATTCTTGCCTCCTGCAATGCATTTTCTGCTGAAAACTTCTACCTTTTAAATTTTCCAGTGAAAGCTTCCTCCCCATCACAGACAGACCAACACATTCATAAGGCACCCAAGAACATCCTGCACATCCAAAGAGGTCAGGGTGAAATCTCTCTTCTATACAAGCCACAAGAAATTCAACATCTTGCTTGGAAAAATGGGTTTAAGCTGCTGTGTTCAGATCCAGCTTGCCTGGTCCAGGGTCCATGTGCGCCGTCATCGCAGCATAAATTCTCTTTTCACCATACAGGAAAGCAAATTGAATAATGGGAAAAACAGGATGGGTTGCCGACATCGTGCCTTCCTTGGCTCCTCATCTGCTGTGCAGATGGGACAGGGTAGCTTGCACTCTCATCAGACTTCACTAAAATAAGCACCTGGAGGGATTTAGTAAGTCAAAGTGTTGATAGATGAGCAAATAAGCAGAAGACCAACTCTTCTTCATGAGTTGGAGAGCGATGCAATGGCGTGGTGTTCCTCCAGACCAGCCTCCTCACCCTCTGGGCATTTCCTCACCCAGCTGGTATCTCAACATCATCCCCTGCAGCCACCCCCTCCCTCAGGATGCTCCAGCATGGAGTAGTAAGGGGATCCTGGAGCAACCTGGGGACCCCAAGCAAACCCTGCCTCTCTGAAAATGTCACCCATCCCTCGATGACATGGTGCCACTTACACTGACCATGGGATAGAGCTTCTCCTGCACACTGCACACCTAGAAACACTGGATAGCATCTTTAGCTAGTTAGAAGCCAGGCTCAAAAACTATTTTTGGCTTTATCTATTTTTCCCTCTTCTTTTTACCCCTCTTTTTCTTTTTTTTTGCCATACTTCGCTTGTCTTCTCTTTAGCAGTCTCCAAACAAGAACATCAAACCTTCATTTCTTCCTTGCCCTGTACATTATTAGGCCCAACTATTATAACAGGCCTGGATTTAAATGTATAATTACAACCATGACAGTAATTACAATAAAGCACTCCTTCAATGGAAACAAAATAAAGTATTACAAAAAAAAGGGTTATAGTGGCTGAGGAGTAACGGCAACTTGAGCAGCAAGAGCCGCAGTATCCCCTTTTTTTAGAGCCCCCAGCTCAGAGAACACGTTTCTCAATCCACCAAAGAGGTTACTGGCAAGATGACAGTGGCCATGTAACTTCTGCAGTGGCTTTTGGACTCGTTTAAAATGCTCTTTCTGCTTCAGTATCTTCACATAAACCATTAGCCAGCCCGTGGCAAGGCGCTGCTCTGCCCACCTCCGAGCTGCTCACAATTGTCCATTCGACGATACAATAAAAGAAGAAGAAATTACAAATGCTCGAGAAGAAGAAAAGCCAGTGCAAATAAGAAAGTCGTCCCGCTCTCCGATCTGCTCTCGAAGGGGTGGCGGGTAGGTCAGGGGACACACAGAGAGTCGAAAACAAGAGAAGGAGGGGGGAACCTAACGCAAGCCCCGCTCGACAAAAGCCATCAATTATGAGCGTCTGGTGTAGTGTGTGTCTGGCTTTGTCCTCCCGAGACATCTGCTGCTTGCTGTCTCCTGCCAGTTGGCCAGGGCAAGGCAGGAGGACGGCGTGAAAACAATGCTAGCCCCCACTTGGATTATTTTTTTTTTCTTTTCCAAATTCTGTGTCTTCTTTCGAAAGCCAAACAATAACCCGGCGGGATGCGCTGCTGCCGCTTGAGCAATGAGTTCAGAAAAGAAACCCCTAAAACAAAACCACGGCAGGGAGGAGGGGTGGCACTTGGCGACGCGGCTGAAAAAGAAACATGCTTCTCCCTCCCCACCCCACGAACATATTCTCGAGCATGCTGGGGTTTGTTCTGCTGGGGGATTGAAACTGGAAAAGCTCTTGCCGGATCCCGTCAAGGCGCACGTCTTCTCCTCGACCCTTCCCACCCCACCTCACCCTGCCCCTCAAGCTGTCAGTTTTTGGATGGTCTTGTTGTAGTACTGTGTGATGGTGGGAGTCAGAGGGTTCCAGTTGTTGGCATGCAGCTCGATGACCTCCAGCAGCAGGGACCGTGTCAGCATGGACTCAGAGGGACACAGCATCTTGTCGCGTGCGATTGCCAACAGCTCCGTCATCATCTCGGGCAGCTGCTCCTCCAGCAGCCGGCCAGTGCTCTGCAGCTGTTGGGAGAAGAAGGGGTCAGTCATGGATTATTGATCCCTGTGAGTCCCTTCCAACTTGAGACAGCCTATGATTCTACCCCTCTATCACATTTAAAACACCTTGCTGGCTTTTACAGACACAAATTCTCCACTGCATGGTGCAGCCAAGGTTAAAGGCGTTGTGGCTTTTGAAAACCAAAACCACCCAGCAGCAAGCTCCAAGAGCTGAACACGAAGGGTGAGGTTTTCAAAAGCGTCAGCGCTGGGCTGCTGGAGAAGTGAATGGCTGAGCTCCCACTGACTTCAAAGGCGGCAACGCTGGATCGCTTTTGAAAAAAAAAATCCCACCTAAAAATCATGCTATTGTCAAAACAAAGTGCAGGCTGTGATGTGGTATTCCTGCCTTCTACCTGGCCCTTCATTTACTCGCTGATTCAGAGCTCTCAGTGACTCCCAGTCATTACCTGGAATAAGCAGAATGCTCCTGTGTGCATAACAAATCCTGCCCTGCCGAGATCTGCATTTATACCTGTTGTGCTGCTTTGCTGAGGACAGCCAGGGGCGTTTTCTAAAACAATTACCCCTTGAAGAGCCTCCATGGAGCAGCATAAGTCTTAGGTGGTTCCACATAGGAAGTCCACGTTTGGGGTGGACAGTGATGAGACCCCCACCAGAGAAGGCTCCCTAAAGCAGAGCCCTCCACAGTCTTCACCTTAAAAAGTCAAACTCTTTTCCTCAGCTGCCTGCTGCTTTGCTGAATTTTAACCATTCAGGCTGCAACTTCAATTACTCTCTGAAAGGAAGGTATCCATCCCCATGGGCCAATCACTTCCCAAAAAAGAAGCTAATGAAACTGCTATATTTATATCAGTGTTTCTCTGTGAAACTGCTGCTGAGCACAGCAAACCTCTTGTGTGAGCCATGGGGGCAGCTTTTTCTCCTATACAGGTGTTTCTGTGCTTACAAACTTTACAGAGGGTGAGCTGTGAAGGGACCAGCATGATATAATTTTGTGGTGGGACCCCAGCTGCCAAACTTCTTGCATCCATTTATATGTTATCAGGAGTCCAGTGACAGAGACTCAACAGCCATCTCTCATCTCATGGCGATGTCTTTTACCTACTCTGTTTGTGTAAAACCCCAACTGGAGTCCTGAATCCAGCTCTGAGGGTCCTCAGCACAGGAAGGACATGAACCTGCTGGAGCAGGTCCAGAGGAGGCCATGGAGATCTCTAGGGCTGGAGCCCCTCTGCTCTGGACCCAGGCCGGGAGAGCTGGGGCGGGTGGGTTCACCTGGAGAAGAGAAGGCTCCAGGGACACCTGAGAGCCCCTCCCAGTGCCTAAAGGGGTTCCAAAAGAGCTGGAGAGGAACTTTGTTCCTCCCATGGAGGGACAGGACACAGGGAATGGCTTCCCAGTGCCAGAGGGCAGGGTTAGATGGTATATTGGGAAGGAATTCTAGGACATAAGGGTGGTGAGACCCTGGCACAGGTTGGGCAGAGCAGCTGTGGCTGCCCTTGGATCCCTGGCAGTGTTGAAGGCCAGGCTGGATGGGGCTTGGAGCAACGTGGGCTGGTGGAAGTTGTTTCTGCCCATAGCAGGGGGCTGTTGGACTAAATGACCTTTAATCATATCTTCCAACCCAAACAATTCTGTCATTCCATAATGCAAAGAGGCAACACAGTTGTTTGGGGCTGTAAACGTCTAACAGCTGCTTGACACATGTACAGCCAAGGACAGAAGGGGCAAAGCAGTGAGAATTAGGGCAGATGTGCAGGTGCCTCCCCACCTCCATTGAGCAGCAAAGCACAGCGTCTTCCTTCACATCCTGAGATTGCAACAACTGCAAAAGAGAGAACAGAGAAGCAGTGAGAAACGTGGAACCTTGTCATCCTCTTCCTCCACCTCCTCCTCCTCATTCTTCCCCTCCCTTATGACCTTCCTTCCATCTCTTTGTCCAGCTTGGCTTTTGACACTTCCAGGAAGAAAGGATAGAAAATCAAAAAGAGGGAAGAAAACACACTGTTCACACAAAAATTTTACGCAAACAGTGACATAATACAGGGTAAAATTTACATTAACAACTTTCATAATAAATTTTGTTTAGGTTACATTGCTTTGCTTTATCCCATGAGAGGCAATGAGAAAACACACTCATTTCACACACAGAGACTAAATGCAACCATCAGTCAACAATACTGGAGCAGCACAGCCCTGGGAGCAGCTGTTTGGAAGGGAAGGGCTCTGCCCAAGAGGGAGCCACCCACCACCAAACCTCTCCATCTCTTTGGAGAAGCACAAAATTGCCTGATGGGAAAGTGTTACATCCAATACACACAATTAATACAACTTCTTCTAGGCTGATTATATAGTGGTGCAAGTGCAATGGATTCCAAAGAAACTACGGAATCTCAGGTGCACCAACTCTAACCCTGTCCTGCTCTCCAAGAACTCTGTGTCACACACATGAGCTTGCAAGCAGGAGCAACTTTCAAGAAAGACCCAAAATGTTGCTGGGCATGGCATGGGATAGTGTAGGATGAAGCTCATCCCACTTGGGGTCAACGGCAAAATGTAGTTGCTCAGCATGTCTCACCCCACGAACCTTGAAACCATGAGCAAGGACCCTCGAAACAAGACTAAAAACACACATTTTTCTTTGTTTTCATCTTTATGATAATTACAAGTACTGGCAACAGTCAAAGCTATGGCCATTTCCATTCAATCACTTTGGGATGAACAAGGCCTCAGTTAATTCTTGCATGCAGCAAGGAGCTGAGTGCACTAACCACTGAGAAAAAGGAGGAAAAAATTGGGAAAACTGGCTTCATTAGTATCTAAAATTCATTAGGGAAAAGCAAACTTTAGAAAAACAGTTGAGCTGATTAAAACTGCCCATATAAAAATTGCTCAGTGTAACTGAATGTGATCCAAAGTCACATCCTTTTGCTAAAACCAGAGCTGTGATTCTCAGCCTTATCATCTCTCCTTCCCACTCTTGTTTTTCCATGTTTCCTTTCCTTTACAAATAAACGCCTGTTTGTTTACCAGCTCCACAACAGCTGGAAAGTAGCTAGGGAAAAAAGAGGTAATGCAAAGAATTATCATTGCTCTCAGAGCTTTTTCTTCACCCTCTTCTGTATTCAGCCAACAGCAGTTGGTTCACTTTGAAGATGATATTTACAGCATCTCCATGAGCATGCTGTCCATTGGTTTTATCTCGTGTTAGCCAAAGGTTCAGCCAGGGTTTTCAAGTCATGCAACAGTTTTCCCCTGCTCCCCACTTTATCTTTCTGCTGAGTTGTTTGGAAAATATTAGTTAAGCCCAATCTGCATGCTCTGAGATAAGTTCTCACAAACAGTTCATAGATTCTTCTCAAAAAACCCCATGAGATTGTTTTAAACCCAACACCACCAAGGAAAAAAATATGAAAAATCAATTAGGGAAAAACATAAACAGGAATAGTCCAGAAATTTCCTTCTGGGGTATTCAGCTCAGAAGTGTGGCATGAAGGAGAGCTGTAAATAAGTTAAATATTCACCTTTCTTATTTTTGCCATTCTTTAGTAAAGAGCATAACATGAAAACTCAATCATGAAAATGGAGCTAGAGTTGATGAAGAAGGTCCAATTCTAGTCCTTCTTATGCTGTGGACTCCTCAATTATCATCCCACTCCCTGCCTAGGATATGTGGAAAGGCTGTAACTTCATTTGGGGCTTTCCCTGCCCTGTCTTCCCACACACAGGGTTGGGACACACTTCCCTACCTCAAAAGGTGTTTGTGAGGATGAATATGTCACTGTCAAGCATTCAGATATTTCGCCAGTGAGTAACAGTCTAACCTACTTACAATGAAACCAAGAATATTCTACCCCCAGCCTCAGGCAGGCACCCTCTAACTTCACAATGCCCTCCTGGACCTCATCTGACATGACTTGGCTGAACAAGGAGAATGCATGTGCTCCATCTTGTCCATCAGGGTACTATGTACTCTGCCTTGTCCATAGAGACACCATGTGCTCCACCTTGTCCATCCAGGTATCACGCACTCCACTGCCCCATCCAGCCACCACATGCTCCATTCAGGCATCAAGAGATACCAGTTCCAAGCACCACAGGTGAGCCTCTGCCTGTGACAGGTAGGCTGAGGAGGCCCACAAGCCATCCATCAAGCCTAGGCATTCCCCTCTGCAGCACAGCAGGGCCCAGAGGTAAGATCTGATGGTGCTCTGGGGCACAAGAGTCCAAATCCACAGCTACAGATGGTGGTCAGCCACCTGCATCACCACAATGGGCTGAAGCTGGAAGGATCAGAAAGATGTCACTCTTTGCATGTTCCTGATCATGTTCCTAGCATGCTGGAGTGTAAGCACAAACTATCTGCTGCTGACACCTGAATGATGGGGCAGGAGGAGATCCAGGAGCCTGGCATGGGCATTGAATCTTGCTGACTGCAAGCCCTGTGCTGCCTGGGATCCAACTACTGACATTCTCACCCAGTGATGATGACTTGTGTGTGCTTCTCCAAGGGTGTTCCATCCCCACCCATGGTGCCCCATGTGAGCACCAGGCACCCCAAAGCACCAAGGAGGTTGCTTCAGTGAGAGCACACTGTTTCTCAAAGTTCTGTGAGCCCTGAGTCAGTCCTGATGGGGGCTGCAACTAAAAAGGTTGCAAATGCTTCAAGAGCTCCAGGGAAATAACAGCCCTGGGGTTCTGGCACTTGTGTGACCACCCAGCCAACTGCCTCCATTGTTTACAATCTAATTCCTATTTACTTAAAATATTTTAAGGCAAACACACTATACCCATTAAAAGAGCACTCCCACATCGGAATTATTATTTATTTAACTACTTATAGCTGCTCCTCCCTGCTGTGTGCCTCTGCCCAGCTCCCACCACCGGCACCATCCCATCCCTCTCCACCAGGTTCCCACACGCTTCAAACTGGCCGGAGAACGTGGACAAGGGATATGAAAAAGGAGCATGAGGCAGACAACAGGGCAGGTGAGCAGAGACTCACACACTTCTTGGTTTAACCTGTAATCATCCCCTGGGGGCTGGGGCTGTCTGAGAGAAAAACTTCCCTTTGCTCTCCAGCCGGTTTCCCCCCGTACAGGGCGAAGCCGGGCAATGAAAGCAGCAGTTCCTGCTGGAAAGCAGACAAAGAGTCTGCTTGATTTCCTAAGAGAAGAGGCTGCATGCCAGAATCTGCCCGGCCAGTCATATAATACCCAGCCTTGCTTGCGAAAGGCTTCTCAGTTTTGTTTCTGGTGCTGGACTGGCTGCTTTGCAGACTGGTGGAAGATATCGGATGCCTTCCCTTCTGGATTTCTGTATCATGCTGAGAGATGAGCACTGGGCAAGGTCTTCTGCAGGGCAAGCATGTCCATGTGGGTTCAGGGTGCTAAATATTTCCATAAGCAACCCAAAATAAATTTCAGGATCTGCTCCTGGAAGTGCTGTGTGTGGTGTGGGACTTGCAGTGCTTTGCAGGGTGAATCTTGAGTGTAACTGGTTTCCATGACATGCTACTGGGACCCATCCTCCCCAGCCTCCATGGACTCAAAACCTGCCAAAGAAGCCCCAAAACTGCAGCTGTGTCTCACCATGGACAGAACAAGTTTAGTCCTTCTGGACAGCAATGGATGCATGTGCATGAGGTGCAGACCACCAGGAGCAAACGAGAGAACTCAGCTGACGGGACTTATCCCAAATATTTGGGTTTATTATCTGCTTTCTGAGATCATCTGGGCTGCTGAGAAGCTGAAGTGCTTACATGGTATTCTCAGGGGTGTCAACACCACAAGGAGGGCAGGAGAACCTGCCCCACTGCCCCTTATCACCAAACCACGCAGGTTCAATTGTGTTCTTCAGCAATTCTCCTCAGCAGATGGGGTGGGGAGCAGCCCAATGCATATACTACTCTTTCCAGCTGCAATGATACTTCTGCACAGCACAGCACTAATTACTGTGTATGATATCGCTTGCAAAATGACACATAAGCAATGCTTGCCACTAACTACCCCTCAGAATGCAGGATTTTCTGATGCTTCGGTGATGACTCCAGCATGAGCATGGAAACCTTGAAAATATCTACTGAGAGCCATGGAGAGGCCGGGGTGAGACTCAGGGAATGCTGGACTGACCGCAGCCCACACGCCACTCGCCCCGGCTCCCTGACGGGCATCCTGGGTTCACCCGTCCAGGTGGCAACACGCACGGACACCCAGACAGCCCCAGGCAAGGAGCTCCAGCCTTGCAACCACTCTGTGGTCTCTGCCCACAGGAATGCTTTTCATCTGCACCTCGGTCATGAAGAGGTGCCTGCCAGTATTGCCCCAGGGAGCGTGGACCACGACCACAGGGCAGCCAACGTGCTGCAAATGCATCACCCGGGTGTAGCAACCAGTGCACAGGTGTGAAACGAGGCAATGGGTGAAAATGGAGAAACATCTTGATCAGGAAGGGAAAAAAACCCAGCTATTCATGACACTTGGAGCTTAAGAAGAGTGGACATACTGTATTGGACGTGCAGGAGAGATGGTGCTTTCCAGTCCTGCTTTTAAACAGAAAGGCCCTTGGTCAAGGGCTGTGATAGACTTTGTCCTCAATAAGATGGATTTGTTCGAGCTCTGTGGTCAGGATCATCATGGAGACTCTTTTGTAAGGGGGCTTACAGGAAAGGTGGGGACACAGTGCAGCCTATAGCAACAGGATGTGGGGTGATGGTTTTAAACTAAAAGAGGGAGGATTCAGACTAAATAGATGGAAGAAATTACACTGAGAGTAGTGAGGCCCTGGCACAGTTTGCCCAAAGAAGCTGTGACTGCCTCATCTCTGAAGTGTTCCCAGGCAGGCTGGATGAGGCTTGGAGCACCCTGGGATAGTGGAAGGTGTCCCTGCCCATTGCAATGGTTTGGAATGAGATGGGCTTTAAAGGTTTCTTCCAGTTCTGTGGTTCTATGATCAACCCCTACAACTGGCAGCATGGTTAAGGCACAGTATGTGAGGCTCTGCAGACACTCTTAGTGCTCTAATGGACCACAGCTGGAGAACTCCTGCCCCCAAAACCTCCTGGAATCCCCACAGTCTGTTAGGTGGGTCCTCCTGGGAGCACAAGCCAGTTCTGCTGTGCTTCACGGGTTCTCTGCAGACAGACATCAATAGCAATTTACTGGTTTTCCAGCAGCCCCTTATCGACCTACTGTCGCAAGTCTTTAAGGATGATGCCTGAGATAAGATCCGTGGGACTAAATGGCTCTGCATGGGGAGAGTCACGCACTTCTCTGAACCACAGGCAATGCTACAGCTCCACTTTTCTTATTGTCACAAGACAGCCGGTGGTGAAAACAGCCAGGACTGGGGAAAACACAAAAGTACAAACAAAGGTGCAGGGGATGAGTAATTACAAAACACTCCAGCACAGGGCCAGTTTCAGGATTTCTACAATTTGCTCCCATCAGGGTATCAGCTCCTTGACCCAGGACATCAGAAAGTCAGCTGAGCTGATTCTGTACCCATCAACAAGCTGTGCCGGTGCTACCCTCTCTCTAGGGATACCAAGTCCCTGCCTGGGAGGAAAGCAAGTCAGATGAGACCTTTCTCTAGAGAAAAAACAAGTGAGCACCTGGAAACGTGCCTTTAGAACTCCACAGGCATAAGTGACATCTTCTCTCCTGTGAGGTGACCCACAAACAAAGTTTTGGGGACAATCTTTCCCTTATGAAGCTGTCTGTGCTCATCACTGCATGAGGCACAGGATCTGCTGTGCTCCAAAATGTGATTTGTTGGGATTTGAAAACACAGCTGAGCTGGGAGACACAAGCTGTGTCCAGCTGCTTCCACTAGCAATGGTGCTTCTCTCCACACACCCTTCTGCTCATGCCTCTCTGGGGATCTTGGAAGTCTTCAAGCATATGGAGGATGCACAAGCCACCAGCCCATGCATGTCCTGGAGTGATCCCTCTTTCTAACTGCCTGACTGGGGTGTTGTGGTCTCAGCCTGGGTGAGAACATACTGATAGCAACTCTTGCTGCTCCATTAGGAAGCAGCCACTGCTGATCCCACAAGCAGCCACCCAGATGAGGTTGTACATGGGGGAAGGAGCTGCTTCTGCCTGCATGGCTGCATCAGAGATATGTCAATATTAGGCACTTTCCCTAACTTATTTTGGACAACTTACAAGAGTTTTGGTGGCACCAAGTCCTTTTATGATGCTGTGCTTCTCTGAGCTGAAGAGGAGACTTCTGTTCTCCTATTACACAACCAGGACTCCCCGGGAGGAGAGTAAGAAGAGATTAGTTTGTTTATTGCATCAAGTAAACCAAAATGTTGGTTATCCTTCTTGTCGGGCTCCTGAGGAACTCAGAGATACTTAACAGCAAATTGAATTAAGGCCAGAGGAACAAAATCCTGCACCCAGTCGTGGGAAACTCCTCCTACTCCTTTCCACTGTAGACAAGGGAAACCATGAAACATGACTCTCTCTCCCCGGATTTGGAACGGCAGAAGGGATTCCAGCAAAGATGGAAACCATTAAGGCAATTAGTGGAGACAATGATGAAGAAAATCTGGTCACTCATCAACCCAGACACTGCAATCCAACAGTAGCCTGGTGGTTACACATCCCCTGGCTGGAGGTGGACCTTCAGGACCCGAAGGTGAGTGAGGCAGACGAGCAGAGCCACCCAGTCTGGGTGCACAGGGAGTTCGAGCCACCCAGACGACTGGCTTCATCCTGCCTGGCCAAAGACATAATAACCCTGGGAGAGGAGGATGTGATCTCATCCCCAGGGTCCCGGGGAAACACAAAACATGGAAAGAAACAGTGGCGAGACCATCGTGCTTGATTGCAAGGGGCTCCACCCTGGCTGGCCGGAGGCTCTCTGCTTTCCTGGCTCTGCACAGGGAGAGAGTGCATGGCGGCAGACGAACACAGTTGTGTTTACATCCCATTGAAAGGGTTTTTGGGAACTAACAATGCCTGGTGAGGAGGGTGAGGGAGAAAAACAAAGCCACGCGAGGAGGAGGGACCATCCTGTGAGATGGTATCTAGCTTCATTTCTTTATCTGCCCAAATTGCTTCCGCTGCCTTCTTCGTGGGTCCCAGAGAAACAAGGGTGGCATTTCCCCTCCCCTATTTGAAATACACCACCATGGTTTTAATGCTAGGACTAGATGAGTCCTGTGGCTTTCCAAGAAGATGTTCCTGCACATAAAGTAACTCCACAGGGCAACTGGGCTCAAAGGCACCGAGACCTCCTTGGCCTGGCCTGTCCCCCATCTGCTCCCAAATAACACCTGATCTCTGTCACCTTAATTCTGTCCTTTGACCAAAATGATCACAACGAAAGGAAATTCGTTTTTTTTCCCAAACAAGCTGCATTCACAGAAGTGTTTGTGTCAACACAGCTATGGGGGTCTGTGGTCATGGGAGCTTCTTGTAGGGTTATTTATTTATTTATTTATGGTACAGCAGGCACCAGAGGTACAGGGACATCCACCCCTGCCCAGAGCATGGCCCTACAGACAGTCACCCATCCCTGCTCTTTGCAGACTCCTGCTCCTGCACTCTGCCTCCTGTCACAGCTCTGAAGGTCCACATCAACCCACACATCACCATGCCACACTTGCTCCACATTCCAGACTTTATTCCCAGCTCTTCCACATTTTCAACCCTCATATTCTGGATGCCCATGACATTTCCCCACTTGTTTCTCTCCTTGTTTCTCCTTCCTTCCCATGACCATGACCTCCTTCTGCCCTCCTTCCCTGAAATCCCTTCCCTCCCATGCCCACAACCCTCACCTGCCCTCCATCCTCTCCCCATGTAAACCACGTCTCAGTGTGACCCAGTCCCACAGGACTGGAGACTGGACATTTGTTGTTTGCAGAACCAGATGGGTGGGTACCATAAGGGCACTTCTATGAGGAAATGAGTCCCCTTTCTCCAGAGGACTTATTTTCTCTGTTCAGATCTGGCCTCCTGAAGCTACCTGGGTGGATGGGTGGAGTGGGGTCAAGATGTGGCCGCCTTGCTGTATTTGCTCATTTTATAATGCAAAAATTCTGCTTCATTCTCTGACTAGGAGACTTAATATTAAAAATCCTAGCATCTCATTATACTGTCAAAGACCCTTTTTTTAACTCAGAGGGCTGATGGTTTTTAAAAAGTGAGAGTGATTAAAAAAATTCAACACAACCCATGTTAAAAGATACAATTTTCTTTTCCAAACAGCACCACCCTCCTCACTCATCCGACTGCAGCCAGGAAGGTTTTCCTTTCTCTTCCTCTGAAGGAGACAGTGAAAAGGCAGTGCCCTCTTGAAGTTCAGACGTTAATTACTGTGTTAGAATATTTTGCTAAATTACACAGCATGGCCTCAGGAGATAACAGGCACTAAGAGAAGGGAGGGGAGTGGATACCCGTCTACATGCTGCACCGCAGACTCAGACGTGGGGGGAAGGCAATTAGACGGGGAGTATTTATCCTCCCTGCACCACCACCCTGAGGCTTTCAGTTAGCAGCATGTACCCAGCCAGGGAAGCGATGGGAGTGTGCCAAGATTTTAAATGATGCTGAAATGGGACTGTCTCTGCCAACCAGACTGGAGGTAGGAGACAACTCCTGCAGAGAAGCAACTGTCCTGCCTGCTGCCAGCCTGCTGGGTCTGATCCCTGCTGATTCACAGCTCCTGCAAGCTGCCCTCAGTCCCCAGGGCTGGTAACAAGACCTTAAAAGCATCTGTCTTGGGCCAGGTCACCGACCACATTTCTCTTCTGGGGATATCCCCAGGGTACCCACCCAGCCCCAGCAGCAATAAACCCCTCCAGCTGGAGGGATCTCTGTGAATTGATTCCGCAGCCACACAAAGCAGTTCTGCAGTTTAATTAATCTTTCTGTGTCAAGCTGCTTTGTGGGGTTAGCCCCAAAAGCCCTGCATGATGCACGTGGGAGTAGGATGGTGCCACAAGGGTGCTCCCTGTCACTCCTGATATCCAACTCTCCCATATCTAAGCAAGGACATCATGGGTGGACAATCAGGTGGCTAAAAAATGGGTTGGATGGTTGGGCTCAGAGGGTCGTAGCTATTGGATTACAGTCCAACTCTGCCTGAGGTCCAGGGATGAGCAATACTGAGGCATTATCCCAGGACCTGCCCTATTTAGCATCCTTATCCATGGTCTGGATGAGGTGAGGAGCACAACCTTGTGAAGTTTGGAGATTTGGGGGTTGGGGATTTTGACATTTGGAGATGCTCAAGGAGCTGCCATCCAGAGGCACCTCAGTGGAGTAGAGGAAAGCGTCAAGAGGAAACTGAAATATTCAACTACAGATTAGGCCAGTGCAGGACAAGAGCACAGGGACATGGGTAAGGATGGGACAGGGTTATTATGGGCGCTGAGAGGGTACAGAGCCCACCCTGTGTTGCCTGCCTGTGTGAGACACCAGCCAGTGAGGTGCCTTGAGGGGACCATAGTGGCATTGCCACCTGGCATCTCCTTGAACTCAAGGCCCCCAAGCCAGTTTTTCCACCTTCTTGCTCTGTTGCCATAGGTAACTGCTCAGGTTACTTGGCTATAAAGCCAGGTCTAACTGCTAAATGGCGTCATAAAAATAAACAAATGCATCCAAAGCAGCACTCAGCACCAACCACCTTGGCTGGAAGTGGTTGGTCCTGGCAGAGGTCTGGCAGGAAGGTGGCAGCTCCCACCCCCAGAGGCACCTTCTGCCTCGGTGTCCCAACAACATCCACTAAGGATGAGACTGAGACACAGGAGGAGCCAAACATCCCAACACCATTCATTTGTCCTGCTTCTACAGAGCACAGTCATGGCTCCACACTGACTACGAGCCCTCCTTCCCTGCAGACCTCAGCAGTCACCAAGAACTGGGCTGGGGTCCCTCAAGATCCAGTGCTAATTCTCCGGCTCCCCAGCAGTCACTGAGCTGGGGTGGCCTGTGCCCACCCCGCTGACACACACACAGTCATGGCAGCACAGAACTGGATGAAGAACAGCCAGCTCCAACCCTGCTTAGAAAAGAGCTAGAGAAGGCAAAAGTGGTGACAATCAGTGAACAATAGATGGCAAGTAGCATTATTTATTATCTCTACATCTTCAGTAGCCATGGGGCACTTCTTGCCTCACGCACAGGGCTCTGATGGTTCCACTGACATTTGCTGCTCCCTTGTCTTAACTAATTTTCTACGTTTTGCTGACTCTGCCAAAGGCCACAGAAAAGAAGAAGTATGGCCAGACTGCAAGAAACAAAGTCTGGAGGTTGTTCTCCTGGTTTTAGGGGACATGCAATGTAAAGCATTGTTAGAGCAGGGCTGAACGTGGTCCTTGGTGTTTGGACATGGGGCAGAGGCTTTGGGATAGCAAGGATATCAGCATGTTCATTTCTCACCATCCTGGAAGGGCAGAATGAGATGTAAACAGACAAATTTAGGGTGGTTCTGTGAAATAAATTAAGGCCAGAGTTAAGAGGGCTATAGGACTGGGAGGAGACAGTGGAACTCCCTCTTGCTGAGACCATCATGCATGGGAGCCAAGACAGCTTCCTAAAATTGCTGCAGCTGTCATCATCCTGACAGATAAAATACTCATGGAGGAATGTCATCCTGGAAGATGCCACCACTGGTCCCAAGCGAGAAGATCCAGGCCTGCAAGCAGACACGGACCAGGTCCACAGTGCCCTGGCTGCAGTACCACTATCCCTGGGAAAAGCCTTTATCCCACAAACAATGGCCTCTTCCCAGTCTGAGGGGAGAATAGGAGGAAAGCTCTTTTATTTCTATTTAACATCTCTGCTTTGTTATCCTTTTCACAGGCTTCCCAGATTCAATGGGTGCAGCAGTCTTCTTGCTCTCATCTGCAAAGGGCACTCCCCCTTTCCACAACCATCTTCAGTTGTGATCTCTGGGCTGATCTTGGGGATCCTTTTCCAACCTAAAATATGGACTGTTCCAAGCATAAAAACATGTTTTGATGCAAACCATCATTCAAACTCACCGTGCTCCATGAAATCATTTTAATGAAAGCTGCACCCACCTTTTCCTTCCCTTGGTAAACCACCTCTTTGCCTAAAATCCCAATGCTGACCCCATCAGACCTTATTGTGAAGACACTCTCCAGCTGTACAAACCTCATCCCAACCCTCAGAATAGCTCTGGAAATTAAACTTTTTGATTCTTTGGGGATTCAGCTGCCAGGAAATACATTCACAGTGTTGGATGTGGCAGCAGACCCTTCCTTCTCCCCCCACCCTGTTTTCCAGCAGGCAGCTCAAGTGATGAGTACAGAGGAGGATGAATTGGGATGGGGGCTTGGTGTGGACCATGTCTATATCAAGGGGCACAGCAAATTCTTTGGCTCCCAAAACACTGCCTGGGAGAGGTGGCAGCTCTGACCCAAATTTCCTTTGCTGTCATTAAACACCCACTCGTGTGTTTGACATCAAATAGTGGTCTGCCTGCTCCCGTGAGGACAGTGTTGAGCCTTGGTTCGATTAAGCAGCAAACCCTGCATTTATCACTCCAGCCTCACCCCTAATGAACTCTTTTTCAGCCCACAAAACCAACCTATCCACACTGTTCAATAAACAGCATTGACGTTGCCACCCAACACCCCAGTCATGTCCCCAGCTCCTCCTCACCCAGCAAGGATGTCCTCAATGCTACCCTCACTCCCTCCCACCCAGCTAATGATGGTGTTAATGAACTTTTATTCTTGTAGGGAAAGGAAAGGAGCTGGAGAGAGGAAGCTTTGCAAGGAGAAGGGAAGAGACATTCCTGCCTCAGTCATTAGGCAACTTTTCCCTTCCTCTTGCTTGCTCCCTCACTGACCTTTGGCTGAGTCTGCCAGAGCTATAAAAGAAAAGGGAAAAGGAAAAAAAAAAGAGAAACTAAAAAGCAAGAGGAGTTGAAAGGACAGGCAGGACAGGCAGAAGGAATGATGTTATCTTGCCTCTGCTAATGATTTATGGTCAAAGGATGGGTGGATGAAGGCAGAGGGAGCTATGCAGGATTGTGGGCAGCACAGAGCAGGTTTGATGGGGGGTGCTCTAGGGGGAAGGAGTTAGGGATGAGAGGCTGAGACTGTGCATGGCAATGTATGTGCTGACCAGGAGAAGGGGAAAAGACCCATGATGAACGCTACTACACCTTGTGAACCTGTCTTTAAGTACATGGAGGCCCCAAATCTTACAGGCCATGATGACAACCCCTCCTACCTTGGGACACCACCCCCCACCAGTGGTTCATGGAGTTCACCAAGGGATGAGCCCTCTGCACTATTAGGGACTTTCCACATTCTCTTGCAGCACTCTGCAGGGCCAGCCTGTGCAAATGTCCCTGCCCTCTCCTGGGTGCAGCTGGAAGGGGCCACTACCACCTCCTTGTCTGCATCTAGTCTGGCTTTGGTTCTGGCCACCATCTCAGAGCCTGATAATTATCACTGCTGATAAAT
Source organism: Sakesphorus luctuosus (assembly GCA_013396695.1). Lineage (NCBI taxonomy): Eukaryota > Metazoa > Chordata > Aves > Passeriformes > Thamnophilidae > Sakesphorus > Sakesphorus luctuosus. The sequence continues at coordinate 349,458 of VWZD01004555.1, read as the reverse complement.
AGGTGATCCTATTCCCCTGGGCTGGCCCTGTACACCAGAATTAGCTGACAGTGTCAAAAAACAGCAGCAAGATGAAAACCCATTCCAGAGCTGTGGAAGAGGAATGGCATGAGACAAGGTCAGAGCACTGCAGAGTGGGCAGTCACTGATCATCCATTTTGGGGCAGGAGAGCTGGAAGAGTCAGGTTCACCCATGTCAGCTAAGCTAACAGTCTTCAGAGAATCATGGAATGGCTTGGGTTGGAAAGGACCTTAAAGATCATCTTATTATTAAAGGTCATTTAGTAAAGTCATCTTCTGACAAAACCACACTGTAGGGACAGACCTGTCCTGCTGAGGAACAGAGATATATTTTTAAGTGCAAATTTATGCAAGGCATCTGGACATAATTAGTAAAGTCTGTTTAAGGAGCTGCCATGAAGTAAAAAAAAATAGCCCTGATACATGAAATTCATATCCCTCTGTGCAGTCCTAGATCACCACCATGTCCCCACATATCAGAAAGGTGACAAGAAGGACTGTGACGGCATGACAATGGCAGACAGGAGTGGGCAGGGAAAAATGCTGGCAGAATCAGGGCTGGGTTGTGTCATGGTTCTGATGGGAAGCAGAGGGAAACGAGGACTTTGCTAGACGTCAGGATCTTCCCCATAAGGTGACACATAGCTCTGTGGGTAGAGATTTTGGGGAAGCTTGGCTATTTTTAGTGTCGCTGTCCCACCTCCTCCTCTGGGTATGTGTGCCTCATCACGATGCCTGTGCTCCTTCTCACAGCTACAGTCACCATCTGTGAACCCTACCCACAAGATTACCACCAAGACAAAATGTTTATGATGTGTTTGCATTCAGAGAAAACTTCCCATGCACGTAAAAAAGTCATCACCAGCACTTTCTTTATCCTCCCCTTGCCTGAGGTCTAGCGGAGAACTTATTTTACAGCAAGTTATTTATGGCCTGACAGAAGCACCACTGACAATTTGAGATTCACAGCTCCAACCCTGGGGAATGAGGAGGATTTTTCTGAGAAAGTCTTCTACAGGCAGCAGCAGGAGACAAAACCATCTTTAGAACAGGATGGGGGGAAGCCCTCTCTTCCTCTACTGAACATCAACACTCAAGTTCTCTCCTGTATGTACTCACTGAAGTTTCTGCCACCACCCTGAGCCATGAGGAGCTCATGGTCTGATGTGAGGTGATCAGGAGCTCAGGTTATGAAATGTCCCCAGTGTTGGTGACAGGGCTGGGTTTCTGCTGTGCTAGGTGGGTACTAAAGGCGTAGTGGACTTCATTTCTCTCCCTCTTTCCTCCCCTCAGTCTGTCTCATCTATTCAGGTGGCTTCACCTACTTTAGGAAGCTTTTTAAGCTGCTTGTGTGGGGATTTGTACAACAGTGGCATTTGCAAACTCAAACGCTGGGTTTGCCATCCCAACTGCTGGTCTTTGCAAACCCTTGGACAAAGGGAGCATTTGCTTTAATTACTGTGCTTTAATGAGCAGAAATATAATATGCAGGAAGACCCAAACATCCCTGAAGACGTAGGTACTTTTGAGGTGACAAGTGTTGACATTGGCAAAGCAAATCTCCAGGAATCATAAAGCAAACACAGGATTCTAGAATGTTTGGGGTTGAATGGGATTTTAAGGACCATCTCAATCCAACACCCTGCCAAGGGCAGGGACACTTCCCCCTAGACCAGGGTGCTCCAAGCCCTGTCCAAACCAGTCTTGAACAACTCCAGGGATCCAGGGGCAATTCCCCCTGTCATCTATGAACCACAGGCATCTCCACACTGCAGCGCAACAGCTTGGCCCAGTGGCAGAGAAGGACAAACTGAAGGCATTTACCTCCCTGAGGCAGGTATAGATGGGGCAGACAAGGACTCGAAAGGGCTCTCCAGTGCTGCTCCTCATGGTCCCAAAGACTTCACAGAGGAAGGTGATGAACCCCAGCCAGCGCTCCACGTCCCGCTGCTGCAACTCCTCCCGCATAGTGAAATCCTTCTGCAAGAGGGACAGAGACAAGAGGCTGCATCAACAAAACCACATCACCACGGGAGGGGCAACAGCTGTCTAGAGAGAGAATTAGGAGGAAATTGAAACTCAGGGTGGGGGGAGGAAGACAGGCAGACTGACTCTTTGGTAACAGTGGGGAGATTACTCAATGCACATGGAGTGGCTGGAGTTTCAACACAGCAAAGCCTCCAGAAGGCAGGTACTGTAGAAATATCACCAGCTCCTGCAATAACTGTCACAGCTTGCACTAGAGACCATGTCCCCTGTGCCCTACTGTCCCTCTTGGACAGACACAGGGACTCTTTCTCATATGCACAACAACAGTATTAAATAAAATGCAGGGGAAATGGTGGTGGCCATGCTGGGCTTGGTGGTCCAAGTAGACCTACTCAGCTCATTCATTCCAGTATCTTCAGCAGACTCAGTGTCTGGCCAGGAGCATCTTAATGGTCTGGCTGCTTGCTGGTGTCTCACAAAATAATGGCAGAGACTGGCTCCTTTCCCAAGCAGAAGATCAGGGCAGCCTGGGCTTGGCATTAAAAGGTCACCCTGCTCCTGAGCTGATGGTTGCTATGACTAAGGATTATCCCAGTGACGTGATTTATGGATCAACATCAGGAGGAAGCATGCAGGGAGATAGCTGCCTTCCCATCAGTCTTCTAGCTGGAGGAAAAATAGGGGTTTGTCCAAAGGCAGGATATGAAAAGGGATATTTGTGTTGGAAGTGTGTGGCAGAGAGCATGGGACAACACAGAAAAGCAAATAAAAACCTTTCCTGAGAATGGCACAAGGGAGTGCATCATGTTCAGAGTCAAGAAGGTTTCCCTGGGCTCTAAGTGATGCTGCAGAGCTTCTTGCATGACATCCCACGCGACTTTGTTTGTCTGTCTCCATAGTGACCCTTCCTCAGTACTAAAACTTAGTTGACACTAAGCAGGGGAATATTAAAGCAGAGGACAAGCTCGTTCTCTACACTGTGTGTTCCCAGTGAGGGTTGCACAACATTTGAAATCCAGCAACTAAATAAATTATTCTCTACCTCTTTCATCTCAGTTTGATCCTCCTGCCTGAGACAAAGCACTTTGCTGCTGCAAGTGGTTCGACCTGCAGCTGCTCTCTGCAAAGCCAGGGACTTACAAAAGCCACCACACCAAAGTCTGCCCTCGTGCCCTGGACAAGGCACAGGAGATCTTTCTTTTAGAACAAAGGTAAGTGAAGCAGCCACTAAAGCAAGTGAGGCAAAAGCTCAGTGATTATTTTCATGACACAACTGCGTGCACAGAAAATCCAAGGCAGGAGCTATTTATGTTTCATTACAAAAGGAAAAATAAAATATGTATTTGCATATGCAGGAAAAAGACTTGTAAAATAACCAAAGCACTTATTAACCAAACAGTGATGACTAACTCCTCTCTACACCCATTTCCATAAATCAGTTGCCCAACTGTGTCTGTGACTCCAAAGTCAACCTACAGCCAAATCCTGTTGGGTCTTCCCAGACTCTCTGGGGGCGTTTGCAGAGTTCATCCTTTCATTATCCAGTAAGTCCCTGTGCAGTGATGGAGGAGTTATTTGCCAGCTCAGTTTATCATCCCAGAGTTACCAAATTACTCGTTTTGGAGTTTTCACTTGAATTTTAATGCAAAAAAAGTCAAAGAGAAATGATGTCCTAATTACCGAGAAATTAAAAAACCAAGTAAGAGCATCCCATGCCCCTCATTGACCCATAAAGTGGACAAAAATAGCTCCCTTTGAACCCTGGAGCATTTCCTTGATTGTCTGAGATCTCTCCATCCCCTGGCACTGTCTACTTCATCTCATGCAGCATCAACCCAGTTCCAGCCCCCAACCCATCCTGTCCCTCAACACTATCTGCCCTGCCTGGGAAGGTCCACATTGATGTACCTGGGGAGCTGCACTGTATTTTGGAATCTTTGGGGCATGCTAGGAAATTCCTAGCATCTTGGGATAACTGCATGGGCTCTGTGGTCCCAGATTATTGGGAAAGAATGAAAACCACTGCAGGAAATTCCCCCTCTTCCCATTTCTGCTTCAAACATAGTGCCCTGCTCTGCAACCTTGCAAGAGAGAAAACTGACTGTGCAACATTGTCTGTTAAAAAAGTATTTTCTGTAAAAAATCCCAAACAATCAAACCAGCCAACCCCCCCAAAAAATCCATAAAACAACTAGTAAATGAAACCCAACTTATCAGGCCTGGGATGGGAGCTGGGGAAGAAGGGTTATCACACATCATCCTCTTTTTCATATCCTGTGGCAGCCTGTGGGTGATGCCACCCAGCAGAGATGTAAATGAACACTGCCCCCAACCCTGCAGCTGAAGAAGACCCTTGTAAAAGAAAAGGACTGGGGTTCCCCTGCTCCTCTAGGCACAAAAGAAGCTTGTGCAGACTTTGATAGATCCCTGTGAAGATGGGAGAGGGGGATGGAATGTGAGATGGACGCAAAAGTCACTGCAATTGTTTTCACCCAGAATGTGATGCTGCAGTGGGAATAGTTTTACTCCATCTGTAGACTCAGGTTGGGCCAAATTTTGCAAAAGGAGATGATATGTATGTACTCTGCAAAAGGAGGAGGTGGTACTGACTCCTCTGACAAAGTAGGAAAAGTACCTTGCCAAAGGTAGGAATTAGGTTTTTTAGACCATTCCTGCCTAGAGGCCAGAGTTGGGCATGGCAGGAACCTCCATGAGAGCTGGACTTGCAGTGCCAGGGCTATCCTGACACATCCTGACATACTCATCTGCTTCAGATCTGGTAGGAGCTCACAAGGAAGGTGCTCTGGGGAGCTGTCTTTAAATCTGGCTTTCAGACAGGAGGTTTGACCAGTACCACAGCACACACAGATGGGTAAGGCAACCTAAATGCCACCCATGCACCTCCCTTGGGGTGTCCATTTTTGAGGAGACCATCTAGGTTGTTTGCCCAGTGGAATTACATGTGCAACTCATCTGGCTGCAGGTCAGCCATGCTCCCAGCAGGACCTGTGACCCTTTGAGAACATGGAGAGCAACTCAGCTGCTTCCCCAAAGGGTGTGCAACCAGGAGGGATGAGCCATGGCAACCACAGGGGAAAGGTGAGGAGCTGGCCAGCAACAAAGAGTGGCTGAGCAGAGAACAAACCCCATGTCCTGTTGCCTGGGGCACATCTGATGGGGCCGTGCCCTGACCCATAGACCTCCACAGATTGGTGACAAGCCTTGAGGGGGCTGAAAATTTCTGAAACCAGAGGGCTGGGTCACTGCCCTGCCCAGTGAACTTTATTTGCTCTGGAAATGCCTCACGGAATTATATAAAAATAACCTGTGGATTGGCTTGCCCCATGCTTAGGTGGTGATGTCAGGGCAGCAAGCAAATTATCTTTCATCAGTTTGGCTGTATTTTTAAACAGGAATTGTATTACTAATTTGGGGGTGCTCTGGCCTGTAGATAATCTGGGTGTGTTTACTGGATGACCTTCCTTCACTGCCTATAGTTTAAAATAAAATGTATTTATACCAGGTAGTAGGGTTGATCACTCTTCTCTGCCTGGTTTGGGAGAAGAATTCACTGGGAAACCATGTGGCAAGTGGGAGGATGGCAAGTGGACTTAAAAAGGTCTCATACAGGACAAGTATGGGGCATAAACCTGCAGGCTAAGCATGTTAATTGTGTTGGGCCTCACCACATGTGGTGGTCAGGGTTGCCCATATTCACACATCACAGAGATGGCCCACAGCTCAGACCATCTTCTGACATCCCCTGAGGGACCCTCTGTAAGCTGGGCTGAAGTTCCTTCCAGAAATGGAAATGCAAAATGCCTTTATCTTGGAAGTCTCCGCTCTTGCATCCAAGTGAAAGCCCACTCCTCTTCCCTGTGTAGATGCAGGTCATGGAACACTATCCTTTCCTGGTTCCTGAGACCTCTCCAAGCCTAGGACCAAGCTAAAAGAGCCAAGAGGAATGGCCACTCCATAGGAGAGGGGACAAATCCATCCTCTAACATTTTTGGTGGGCAGCAGAGTCAAGTGGGGTAAGAAGCAGCATTTTGCCATCAGACCTAAGCCCTCACTCCGGACCAGACAGCTGCAGCTGAAAATTCATCCCTTGGGAGTTTGCCACACCTTTTTTAAGACGAGTTCCAAATAACTTTTCCCCAGATCTGGGCCCACCAACTCATGGCTGACTCTGTCAGCAGCAACCAAGGGCAAAAGTTTAGTGTGGGATAAAAATGAGGGTTAATTCAAGCATCACCACCTTCTGATGGAAAAAAAAAAGGACACATTTGGGCTTGTTGCTCTGTAAACACAGGACTCTTCCTCTGGCAGCTCTGCTGTTTACTCAGTCATTGTCAAGGAGGCAGGAAATACTGAGTCAGAAATACTGCACAAAAAGAAATATATAATGCTTAGATATCTGTGCTAGGAGCTATATAAAAAGTTGAGAGAGGTTGTGCTAAATATTTGATCTTACTGGCAATGTGCTGCAAAAGGCTGAAGCCCTAAATGGCTCTTTGGAAAGTGCCTGAGACAAATCGAAGTGTTGGAGGAGGGAACTGGTGGGTAGAGGCAGGACAGCCTCTGTCCTTTGATGCTGTCCTGGAGAAGCACACCCTCCACCTGCTCCCTCCCTAGACCTTCTAGAAAGGACTCCATAAATGATATTTTCCTTGCTTATAATTTGTATTGCTTGTATTTAGGTCCTGGCTTGGGAGGAGGTTCTGGAGTGTAGCTTTGCTTTCTGAGGAGAATAACCCAATGAAATGAGTTGTTTGTACCACTGGCGTTCAGAAGAAGGTGCTGGAGAAACCTGTGACAGCACAAGAAGTGATCAGACACCTCTGTCCATGGATGGTTGGGGTCTCACTGAGCTCCTCTGTACCACTCACATCTTCATTGGAAATATCTCATTCCACAGACACCACTACACAAACTCGTTTGCTGGAGATGATGGGACCATCAGCTCTTCCATGGGCTCTGCTCTTCCTCCAACCTCCTGCAGCAACACCTCAGGACCCCCTGTCTTACCCAAGGACAGAGCCACACTGAGATCCCACCACACTATTCCTGCCCAAGCTGTCAGCACATGGACAAGACAAAGCAGAGTAAGACAATGATAGAAACCCTGCTTTGAGCCAACAGCTTCCATGCAGGACCTGGAAAACAGCAGCACAGGAGGCTGAGGTTTATTTCCAGACCTGTGTGGGCTCCCATCACCTCTGTACCCTGATTTCCCATCCAGCAAACGGGAATGATTTACTCATCTTCCTTTGCAAAGTGCTCTGGGGCGTGTGACTGAGACATGCAAATCATGGCAATTATTATGACTCCAAGAAAGGAGCTATTGACATTTAAAGCAGATAAAGCCTTTAAATTACAGATGACACCCTGTGCCCAGCCCTGCAAAGGTCCTGGCTTCACCCAGCCATGAGGCATTTCACTCCCACAGTCTTTCATCACGTTGTTTCCTTTAAGCTGGATTGGCACCATATGAATGTGCACTGCCTTCTTCTCAAGGTGTTTTGGATGTTTTGGAACAGCAGGAAATCCTACTGGTGGCCTTCAGTGTGGACCTGAATTCATGATAGCCACAGGTCGTGAATCATTTTAATCAGAGAGGTCCCCAAAATGCATTGCACAGTGAAGGTCCAGGTTACCAGGACTGTGACCACCACCCCAGTGGACAATTACCACACATCAGCTGACTAGCAGGTGACTTATAACTTGCATTAGGGGTCACTGACTAATTCAGAGAATCATAGAATGTTTGGATTGGAAGGGACCTTAACACTCATCTTGTTCTAATCATCTGCTACGGACAGGGACACCTTTCACTAGCCCGGGTTAGTCTAAGCGCTGTCCAATCTGGCCTTGGACACTTCCAGTGATGTGGAATCCTTCCAGTTCTACAAGAACAACTCCCCAAAGATCCTGCAGCCATTATGCAGACACAAAGAGGGCTGTTTCCTCTCAAAAGGATGGGGCCAGGGAGGGGAAAGTAAGGTCAGAAAACTCCTGTTTTCTGGAGAGGCAGGGGAACATAATGAATTTTAAATTCCCAGGTCTGGGTAACTGAGGCAGCTGATGATCAGAGTCAACAGGAGCTGTGGGTACTTCCTGTGTCTTCCTGTACAAACACCCCGAGGTGACCAAGTGAGTGGTTACTTGAACCTCCTGCCCCCTGGTCTCCCCATGACCTCTCCATATCTGGCTCCAAATCTGGGATCAGCAATAACTACCCACCCAATGTGGGTGTCCCATGGCTTGAGCTAGTGATGTCTGTGAGGTCCTTGGGGGCTTCGGAGGTGTAAGCAGTTAATTATTGATTTATCTGAGGTTTAAATCATCCTAGTGGGAACTAGGATGGGTAATGATGGGTGTGCAAACAAAAGCGTTGCTGTTAACATGGCAGTTGCTAGAGATCTTGGAGCACTGTTTGGGGGGAAGCTCTGAGAGGACCAGGAGGGTGAATTCAGTAGCATGGTCTGCACACCACCAGTAGCCAACACCATTTTGCCCTGGGTGTTTGCCAGTGCCTCCTCCAGTGCTACCCAGGTGATGGAATTATCTTCCTTGTCACCTAATTTTTATTGCTACCCTTCCTATCTCACACCTTTCCAGATTCCCAAACACGTGCCAGGGTGTCAGCTCAGCTGGATAACAGCAGTTTATCAACACTTTAAAGACTTGTTTTCCCATGAAGCCAGACACAGCAAAACATCATTACCAGCCTCTGCTAGATCTTACAGCGACCAGAGGCACACGGACAGATCTGTCACCTGCAGGACACACAGACAGGGAACTAATGAAGTGTCTGAGAATCAGAAGCCAATCTCTCAGTCCTGTGGAGAGGGAGAGGAGGGGAGACAAGAGACCACAAAGAAATGCAAATTAATTTCCTTGTTGGGTTGTCATCAGAGCAGCTGGGGCAACCATTTGACTCAGCCCTGCAGACACCCCATGGCTGAATTGCCCAGAGGAGGCAACTCCCACTCAGCAGCCTTGCTCCTCCATAGTATGTCAGAGGACCCTTGTTATATTAGTTTTACTCATTTAAGTCCTAGTGCTGTGGGAACCTTGAGGCAGTGATGTGCTCTTTGCCTTTGCCTTTACGAATGGGCTAACCTTGGATGTTGGGAGACACTAAGAGTCCTCCCCCTGATATGGAGACAAAGCATCCATGTCCCTTGGAGCATCCCATCCCTAGGGTGGCAATCCTCTCCCCACTACATGGAGGTGGCAGAAAGAGAAAGGATCAAACACAGTGGAGCCCTGCTCATCTCAGCATCTGCAGCAGCACTAATACTCCCACTTCATGGAAAAACATGTTAATATAAATCTCTCAGCCCACTGGCTGCATTCCCCATTGCAGAAATAAAACCATCACGGTTTGAAGAAATCTCAGAAAAAAAATATTTGGAGGCTACTCTGTATGGATGGGGATGGTTTGGTGGGCAGTTTGCAAACCCTTCCCGACATGTGAGCCTCAACACCACCCGTACCTTTGCTCAGAGGCCACTTTTGTGTGTGAAAAATGCCTATCCAACTCCCAACACCACTTTGGAGTGATGGCTGGGAACCCTAGTTGTGGTTGATGGGTGGATCCTGATTGCAAATGCCACATCTTGAGCTGCCCAGCCTCATAGTCCAGGAGGATGCAGGAGGGACCAGCTCGATTTTGCCAACAGGATGCATTCTTATTCTCAGTTCTGCACATGCAGTATGTCCTTTTCATAAGGGGAAGGTGATGAGGGATCTGTGGAACAGGCCAAGTTTGGAAAGAGGGGTATAAGATGAGGAAAAGGGGCTGTGGAGGCAGGTGCTGCTTGGTCCAGGCATCAGGGATGGAGGGGTTCCACCTGCACTTGAAATGAAGTTGTGTCCATTGAAAGGCCAGCTTGCTTGTGGATGAATGAAACCAGGCAGGGAAAAGCAGGCAGCTAATCCTGTTTGTCGTTGGGAGCCTTTCTGCACAGGCACTCCTGGCTTCGACTGGCTCAGGCTGAGGGATTTTCTTGTGTGCCTGGCAGCAGAACGTTCTCTTTGGGATGCTAAGACCTTCCTAGGAAGTACATGCTTGGTGGCGTTCACCATGAGGTGGGATTGGGACCACCAACCTGCTCAGCTGGTAGTGGAGTGCAAGGCACTGAGGCTTGGCCTTTGCCTCTTGTCAAGCCAGGACCAAAGGATGAATGAAGCCCTGGAAGCTCTTCCCATCCCCCAAACCTGCCCCTGAAGTAGAAGCCCTTGAACTCTGTGATGCAGGGAAGCTGACAACTTTTGGATGGACACAGGTGGCTACAGACAGGTCCAAGAGGCATGAAGCCTTACAGGTTGAAAAGGACTTATATAGCTTACCTCATTGCAATCTTCCTGCCATAGACAGGGACACCTTCCACTATCCCACATTGCTCCAAGCCTTCTCCAGTCTGGTCTTGGATACTTCCAGGGATTGAAAGTGCATAATTCACAGCTTCTCTGCCCAACCCATGTCAGGGCCTCACCACCCTCACAATCAGGAATTCCTTCTCAATATCCCATCTAACCCTGCCCTCTGGCACTGGGACCCTCTTGTCCTGTCCTTCCATTCCTTGCTCAAAGTCCCTCTCCACCTCTCCTGGAGCCCCTTTAGGCACTGGCAGGGGCTCTCAGGTGTCCCTGGAGCCTTCTTTTCTCCAGGTGAACCCCCCCAGCTCTCTCAGCCTGGCTCTAGAGCAGAGGGGCTCCAGCCCTGGGAGCATCCTCCTCTGGAGCCACTCTAACAGGTCCATGTCTTTACTGAACTGAGGACTCCGGAGCACAATTATGGGCAGAGTTCTTGGCTCTCTCCTTTAAAAAAGGCAAAGACCCCAGAAAGATGATGGGTGGGAGAGCATGGGGGTTCTGCAGGCAGCTGACCAGCTTCATTGTGGGATGGGCTTTCCTTTCATCTGACCAGAGAATGAACTGCAAGGATGCTCAAGGAACTGGAGGAGTTAACAGACTCCCAGCCAGAGATATTTATGGCACCCAGAGTTCCTGCAAAGTTTCATACCAGGACCCTTTACTAAATTCTTTCGGTCATGGGAGAAAACACCGCAACTGTTTAGTCTGCAGGGAGGTGGTGGCTCTGGCCCAGCACTCAATGTTGCTGAGCAAACACGCTGGAAAGCAAAAAGGCTGAAAACCCTCTTATCTCCTCTGTCTGCTTTTCTTCATGTCTCTCCCATCACCACAGCCAGGGATCCAATGGCCATCAGGCACTGGTGCTGGATGCCCTCACTGGAAACACAGCTCTGGGATGGGGGACAAGCAGTCACTGAAAATCAAGACTTGCAGGTGAAGTACCAGTCTGCTAAAAAATGTTATTTACACAAAGGAGTTCGGAAAAATTTTCCTCAGGGGATAATACCTATAAATTATATGCAGCCAGGGAGCTTTTGCTATAAGAAATGTTGTATTTGGTTGTTTTGGGTTATTTTTTAAGGGAGGTAAAAGATGCATTCACCTTTTCTTCTCATCTGCTGAAGCATATTGGTATGGAACACCCTATAAAGCCTCTGAAGCTGTCTGTCCATACTGGGAAAGCTGAGATTAGAGAAAAGACTTGTAGAAAACAACATCAACTGGGAAAAGTCCTTGATCACCTTCGTACTTCTTATCTCTAAAGGATAAAGGATGTTCATGATTCCCAGGGCTCATTTTGCAGCATTCTGGCAGACTTTGAGCATTACTATGTAAGATCCCTGGATGGCATGGGTTGGAATATTAAAGAGCTGGAAGGAAACAGACTTTACTCTCATTAACAAAGCAGAAATGGAAAGGTTTTTTCTTCCAGCCTGACACTATTTCCTTCGATGGTGGACACTTCACTCTCACTGTCTTCACTTTCAGTTCCTGCTGCTCCTGGACTAGAAGTGTTATCATAGAATCACAGAATAGTTTGGGTTGGAAGGGACCCTCAAGATAATCCCATTCCAAACCAGCTGGATTGGCAGGGACACCTTCCACTAGACCAGGTTGCTCAAAGACCTGTCCAACCTGGCCTTATCATTGGGTTTAGACTCCCACCACTGCTAGAGATGGTCCTCTTAACTCCTCTTTAATAAAAAAAATAATATGTAGAGCAATAGTTACTAAAAAAAGGCAAGAAAAGTAGAGGAATTTATCACTGGGAGGGGAAAAGGAAGCACTGGTTTTGGATGCTCAGTGATAAGAGAGAGCACGGGGAGGACCCCAGGGGTAGCAGCACTTCTGATGAGACCAAGATGTGTCAAGATGGAGAAGCATCATCCAGCCTCATGTTCTTTGCTCCTGTGTCCAGGACTTGGATGTTGAGTTTTGGATGGTATTAGGTCTGGCAAGCTATGGGGCTGGTACCTGAAGTAATTCTGATTTCTCATTCCTCATCCCACAAGTATCCTCTTGCTTCACTGCTCCTGGGACTCACCCCAGCAGAGCCTCTTTCCACTATCATTTTGAATTTCCTTTTTTAAATGTCAGCAGTGGGAAAAGATGAGGCTGTGCAAAACGATCCTCCACAGGAGGTAAAAGGGATGTGGATTTTTGACAGATAGCAACACACACAAATACCCACCAGTGAAGAAAATCTGTCTAAGCCTGTCTGGGGGATGCCACTTGAGGGTGTCCATGCTGCAGCAATAAAGCCCACCTGGCTGGAAGATCAATCTTGATTCAGCTATAAAACCATAAAACAAGAGATTTCTTCCCAGTAGAGCACAAGAGAATCCCCAGTATGTCGTGGGCCTGTGTCCCAGTGATGCCAGAGATGGGCAAAGCACAAGATATCTCATTTCTCCCCTTTCCTAGGAAAGAAAAAGTGGTGCTGTCCTCTTTGGCATTCTCCTACCCACACCTCATCTTTGGGCCGATGCTGGCATGTGTGTCTGCACTGGCCTTGGCTCAGGAGGGAATGTCCCTGGCACATGCTTCTCCACTGTGCTCCTGTGTCAGAGGGATGTCTCATTTCCTATCAAGTGATTGGGGGATGTGGGGGTTTTCAGGAGGGGTCCCAGACAGGGTGATGCATCACAGGGTCCTAATGAGCCTCCAAAAAGCCTGTCTCCAGGTGAGGTGAAGGGAACTAGGTGAGAGCAGGGCTGGGGATCCCAAGGTGGCCACAGGTCTGAGCAGCAGGAATCTTCCAACCCTGCAGCACCCCGAAATCCCCACCTTGGGGTGGCTGCAGCAGCCNCCCAGTAGTAGGCTGATGCCTGGCTTTGTCCCAGTGCTGCAGGAAGGATGCAGGCAGGATGCAGGCAGGCTGAGCAGTCTGCAGTCTCCACCTAGAGCCCAGCAGAGCCTCTGCTTCACACTGCAGCCCACACACAGGGGTGTGCACAGGTCCCACTAGCCAAAGTCCTCTCATCTGAACTGGCTGTGCTTTTAGCTGGAGGCAGCAGCTCAGCCAGAGATGCTCTTGACACTCCTCATCACCAACCTGCAGGTCCAAGAGGAGCCTCTGCTGAGTCCCACCACCACTGGAAGATGCCCAGGGTATCCACTGTCCCAGATCATGGGACACAGAGATCAGAAATCACAAGTGCTGGAGCAGGGGCTGTTCCCCACCATGGCCTTGAAATCTTGGCCTCTCCAAGGTGAAAAGGGGCCATCAAAAGCCACACACAACTTGTTTATATAGTACAGGTGATGGCTATTTTTTCACAACACACCTGAGCTTGTAAATATAAAACCTTCCCAGGACATTGCATCAAATATGTCAAACTCTAAACTCTATGTTTTTTTTTTAAATCTCAGACCTGTTTTCCATCAATCTCTCAACTGCACGATACACTGTGACACCAAACTAAACCCTTTTTCTGTGCAAAGCCATCAGTGTGGCTGCATTACATGGACTCCAGACCACAGTGACCTGCAGGGCAGCTGGGGACAACCCCCTTAGCATGACATGACCCCCTGCTACATCACTGGCCCTGTGGCCACCTCCACCTGCTAATCCCCTTCTGAAAGGGGTGGTGATCCCCAAACCCCATCCTTGGGCTCATGCTGATGTGCAGTGCAACCCCAATGCTTGTTTAATTCGGGGTCAGGCTCAGCTATTCTCAGCTCAGAGACCAACTAGGGCTTGTGGGGCACAGTTCCTGTCCCCATCCCCTCCTTCCTATCCGAGGGAAACTGTTTTATTTTTGGCACTCCATTGAATGCCTAGATCTTGGGCTACACCTCTTTTTGTGCTCCAGTACCCCCTCCCTCATGTCACCACCAGCCTCCAAGGAGCTGCTGCCTGGCACTACCAGGTTCCTGCGTCATGGAACGGCTTCTGTAGTCACCATTCCGCTCGAGAAAAGCGGTGAGTTTAAAGAATGCAGCTCAATATTTAATCCAGGGCTCTCCAGTAACACCCAGAGTCACATGGGACCTGTCTGCCAGCAGCTCCACTAACCTCATGGCAAACCCAGTATTGTTACTACGGGCAGAAAGCAATGGCTTGTCCAGAGCTGGGGGAAATGGCAGGGATGCCTCTGACTGATGCTCAGCTCTGCCCTTCACCTGCTGGCGCAGGCAAGCAGCCAGACTGCTCCCCTGGCTCCCTCTCCTGCCTGATGCTGACACTTGCATGGGTTTGGCCCCAGATGACTATGCCNCAGGTTGCTCAAAGACCTGTCCAACCTGGCCTTATCATTGGGTTTAGACTCCCACCACTGCTAGAGATGGTCCTCTTAACTCCTCTTTAATAAAAAAAATAATATGTAGAGCAATAGTTACTAAAAAAAGGCAAGAAAAGTAGAGGAATTTATCACTGGGAGGGGAAAAGGAAGCACTGGTTTTGGATGCTCAGTGATAAGAGAGAGCACGGGGAGGACCCCAGGGGTAGCAGCACTTCTGATGAGACCAAGATGTGTCAAGATGGAGAAGCATCATCCAGCCTCATGTTCTTTGCTCCTGTGTCCAGGACTTGGATGTTGAGTTTTGGATGGTATTAGGTCTGGCAAGCTATGGGGCTGGTACCTGAAGTAATTCTGATTTCTCATTCCTCATCCCACAAGTATCCTCTTGCTTCACTGCTCCTGGGACTCACCCCAGCAGAGCCTCTTTCCACTATCATTTTGAATTTCCTTTTTTAAATGTCAGCAGTGGGAAAAGATGAGGCTGTGCAAAACGATCCTCCACAGGAGGTAAAAGGGATGTGGATTTTTGACAGATAGCAACACACACAAATACCCACCAGTGAAGAAAATCTGTCTAAGCCTGTCTGGGGGATGCCACTTGAGGGTGTCCATGCTGCAGCAATAAAGCCCACCTGGCTGGAAGATCAATCTTGATTCAGCTATAAAACCATAAAACAAGAGATTTCTTCCCAGTAGAGCACAAGAGAATCCCCAGTATGTCGTGGGCCTGTGTCCCAGTGATGCCAGAGATGGGCAAAGCACAAGATATCTCATTTCTCCCCTTTCCTAGGAAAGAAAAAGTGGTGCTGTCCTCTTTGGCATTCTCCTACCCACACCTCATCTTTGGGCCGATGCTGGCATGTGTGTCTGCACTGGCCTTGGCTCAGGAGGGAATGTCCCTGGCACATGCTTCTCCACTGTGCTCCTGTGTCAGAGGGATGTCTCATTTCCTATCAAGTGATTGGGGGATGTGGGGGTTTTCAGGAGGGGTCCCAGACAGGGTGATGCATCACAGGGTCCTAATGAGCCTCCAAAAAGCCTGTCTCCAGGTGAGGTGAAGGGAACTAGGTGAGAGCAGGGCTGGGGATCCCAAGGTGGCCACAGGTCTGAGCAGCAGGAATCTTCCAACCCTGCAGCACCCCGAAATCCCCACCTTGGGGTGGCTGCAGCAGCCTGAGCTGGATTTATGTCAGAGCAGCAGGAGCAGATGGTCTCTCAGGAGGGTGCCTTAGGCCAGCTGAGTCCCTGGACTGGCAGGAAAAAACTCACACATCTCAGGGTTGGATTTGAGTCTTTCAGGACCAAATATAGAGTAGGAGCTGATGCCAGTGCAGCCCGACCTGGGTGGGTCTCAACACTGTAGTGCTCCACTGCCTTTCCTCACCTCGCAGTCAATGGATAAATGAAGTTTGAGGCTCTTCCCTGCCACCCCCACCCCC
>VWZD01004555.1:281678-332518 GCA_013396695.1 Sakesphorus luctuosus | reverse complement strand
TAGTCACCATTCCGCTCGAGAAAAGCGGTGAGTTTAAAGAATGCAGCTCAATATTTAATCCAGGGCTCTCCAGTAACACCCAGAGTCACATGGGACCTGTCTGCCAGCAGCTCCACTAACCTCATGGCAAACCCAGTATTGTTACTACGGGCAGAAAGCAATGGCTTGTCCAGAGCTGGGGGAAATGGCAGGGATGCCTCTGACTGATGCTCAGCTCTGCCCTTCACCTGCTGGCGCAGGCAAGCAGCCAGACTGCTCCCCTGGCTCCCTCTCCTGCCTGATGCTGACACTTGCATGGGTTTGGCCCCAGATGACTATGCCAAATTAAAAAACCAAACCAAAACAAAAAAAGAAGTAGGGGAGAACTAAAAAAAAAGGTAAAATTATTAATCTTATAAGCTATATGATGTGAACATAATAAATAAATACACACTAACATATAAGCAAAATAAGAAACTATTGAATATAAAAATAAAATGATACAACAATAAATAGTATTTAAAATGGAGTGCCAAGAAGAGTTTTTAGGGAGGAAGGTGACCAGTGAAGGGAGAGTTTGCTGGTATCATAATGTAACTGTCTAAGCTTGGTGCAAGCAAGGTGCATTTTCACAATGCTGGTGGAATTTCATGTGTGTAGGTCATGGTATGAGGTAAGAGGTCCAGTTTGACTTCAAAAGAATTCAGTATTCTATGGCATTTTTATGAGTTAACTCTTAAATTATTTGGGAGTTTAAGGGTAAATAAATCCTTCAATAAGGGCCTCTTTATTAAGATATATCAGGGGAGGTTTGGGTTGGTTCTTCCCCCAGAGTGTGGTGGTCACTGAACAGGCTCCCCAGGGCAGTGGGCACGGCCCAAGGGTGCCAGAGCTCCAGGGGTGTTTGGACAACACTGTGAGGGACAGGATGGGATTGTTGGGATGTCTGTGCAAGGCCAGGAGTTGGACTGGATGGTCCTTGTGTGTCCCTTCCAGCTAAGGGTATTCTATGATTCTATTCTATGATTCTATGAATAAAATAATAAATACTCTGTTGCAGAATCCCAGAACACCTTCAGAGACACAAGCACAAGCAAACGACAGGGACTGTTGTCTCCTTCCCACTGTTTCTCTCCATGCTTGGAGGCAGGAGGATGCAGCAGCCTGGGATGATCCTCGGAGCCACCCACAGGGCTGTGTTCCCTGTCCCTCTCCAAGCATATGTATGTGTGTCCATGAATTTAGAACTGCCTTTGAATTCCCTGGGCACAGAGAAAACAAATCTCATCTGCAAAGATGCACTTAGCAGGCAGCTTTTGCTGGGGAGTCCCACAGTGGTTTAAAAAAGCAGGACAAAGCTGTCAGTACTAGAATCATAAGGGAAAAAAGCTTCCAAGCTCTATGAGTTTCTGCAAACCCCCAAACGAAGGTGTTGATACAAGGGCAGCATTATTTGCTATTTCTCTGCTTGGGCTGTGCTCCTGTGGGGCTGGCAGAGCCCCTACACACATCAGCTGAGGTTCACCACTGAGATGTTCCTCATCTTCCTTAAAGAGTCGTGGGGAGCAGCTCGAGCTGAGGAGGCTTTCCCCATTGAATCACCACTTCACCATGGGAAGAGCTCATCAAACTCTTCTGGAAGAAAAACCAAAGGCTGCAGCATTGGGCTTATGCACTGATTGAAGAGATGGATGTGGTGCTGCTCTGTGGAGCTGAGTGAGTGGACCCTGCCTGCTGTGGCACATGAGAAATACAACTTTATGGCTTTAGGATTTGCTCCAGGGACCCTGGGACCACTTTTCTCCCTGTCTTTCAATGAAGCAACCTCTCTGGTGTCTGATGGGCAATGTCCTGTCTCTCTGTTTTATGTGTACAAACTGGATCATCTGTAATTAAATGACATTAAAAACACCCATGGAAAGAGGGCTGGTAAGTTTTTGCAGTCAGTGCTGGACATGTGGTGTACAGGTCAGACACTCTCCAGCCATTCTTGGATCTTCCTACCTCCATCTCTGCCAAGCCACAAACTAAGACCTTAATCATGGTGAGGGGAGGAAAAAAGTCTGCCTTTCAGCATTAACCATTAGTGTATTACTTAGAATAACACATAGTATCATAGAATCATTAAGGCTGGAAAAGACTTCTGGGATCATCACGTCCAACCACCTTCCACATCTCAATTCCCACAGTCTCCCCTCAGTGTCTATTGTTACAGCTTAGAACTCCTTGGATGCAGAAAGGGCTTCTATCACTTGGGGTTTAGTTGTTTGCCCAAATGAAGAGGAAGCCTACAGGACAGGAAGGATTTCAGCTTACTGCTCCCAAATCCTCACACTCAGTGGTACACATTTCATCTTGCACCCTCATTTACTAAAGGGAATCAATCAATTCTCCAGTACCTCATGACACAATGTCTGCATCCCAAGAATTAATTCAATCTAAATTCTCCTCTTCCATTCTCCCCCTGAGATGACAACAATGGACTTTTAACCACCTTCCTGGCTGAGCCCCTCCAGAAATGGTCACACTGACCACCTCAAATCCAGCTGAGTTCACTGAAACCCAAATGCACCCTCTGCCAAAACCCGCAGGATTTATCTCAAGTTCATCTCAAGAGTCTGAAGGGGAAGGGTCTAGAGTAGAACCCATACAAGATACAGCTGAGGTCACTTGGCTTGTTCAGCATGCAGAAGAAGAGACTGAGGTCAGATCTTATCAAGGTCTGCAGCTTCCTCGTGAGAGGTGGAGGGTCAGGCACTGATCTCTTCTCTCTGGTGATCAGCAATAGGATCCAAGGGAACACTGTGGAGTTGTGTCAGGGGATGTATAGTCTGGATCCCAGGAAAAGGTTCTTCCCCCAGAGGGTGGTGGGCACTGAACAGGCTCTCCAGGGCAGTGGGCATGGCCCCAAGGCTGCCAGAGCTCCAGGAGTATTTGGACAACACTGTGAGGGACAGGGTGGGATTGTTGGGATGTCTGTGCAGGGCCAGGGGTTGGACTGGATGTTCCTTGAGGTTCTCTTCCAACTTGGGACATTCTATGTTGCTATGAAGCTTCTACAACCAGAACCAAGCACAGCACTGCACCAATGAGGGGCCATTTCTGGGACACCAAGAGGCTAAAGTGAGATGATGACGAAACACAGTGTGGGTGTGCAATAGGGTATGCCACAGGGAATGTAACAGGACATGCAACAGTGTGTGTGGTAGGGGTGCAATAGGGTAGGCAATAAGGTAAGCCATAGGGTTTGCATTTGGGTGAGCAATAGGGAGGCATTAGGATGTGCAACTGGATGTGTATTAGGGTATGTAATAGAGTATGCATTAGGATATATCATAGGGAATACATTAGGATATACCATAGGGAATGCATTAGGGTATGTAATAGGGTATGCATGAGGATATTCCATAGGGAATTAATTAGGATATATCATAGGGAATGCATTAGGGTATGCCAGAGGGTATCCAACAGGATATGCAGTAGGGTAGGTAATAAGGTAAGCCATAGGGTATGCATTTGGGTGTGCAACAGGGAGGCATTACGGTGTGCAACTGGATGTGTATTAGGGTATGTAACAGGGTATGCATTAGGCCATGTGTTAGGGCGTACCACAGGGCATTAAGATATATCATAGGGAATGCATTAAGATACATCAAAGGCTATGCATTAGGATACACCACAGGGTATCCAAGAGGATATGCACTAGGGTACACCACTGAGAATGCATTAGGGTATGAATTTTGGTACACCTTAGGGTGTGCAACAGGGCGTGCCATAGGGTGTTCTGTAACATACCAAGTGCAGCAACGCCTTGGGGTATGCAGTAGGGTATGCATTGGGGTGTGCCATCTGGTATACATCACAGTATGCCCTAGGGGATGCCACATGGTATCTAACAGGGCACGCAGCAGGATATGTCACAGGGAATGTGACAGAACCAGCCCTGCTCTGCTGGCACCAAGGCATTTCCTCTACAGGGATGCACCAGGCACTGGTGCTCTGCAGCAAGTTCTGCTGCTCTATGTTGGGATGTTCATTTCATGATGGGTGTTGGCTTTTTTTTTATTATTATTATTAAAAGAAGGTATCAGCCTTCTGTTTGATGTACTGTTGGCTGTGGTTGCTAAGGGGAGCAGTGTACAATTACAGTCCCAGTGATGTCCACTCTAATAATACACTTGGCTCTGCATAGCTCAGCTGCAGACACAGCTCTGCTATAAAGAGCATGGTTGTTCAAGCAGAGGAGTACTCCAACTTATATTACATGTGAAGGGTTTGTGGAGCATTGCTTAACATCCCCCACTGAAAAAAAAAAAGAGCCTGGACATGCCAGAGAGTGAAACTGACAAAAACCTCTCACCAGAGACTTAGTTTCAATGTTTTAATTAAGAAGGTATTTCCAGAGGTGTGAAGAAACCATATTGTGTCCACTAAGATGTTTTTGCACACCCCCAGCCATGCAGGCTCCCCAGGCCCAACTCACCCAGGTCCATCCCAAGGGTCCAAACAGCTCAAAATTACTCCTGCTACCAAAACACTAAACCAAAGTCAACAAGGAGAAATCAAACCCAAATCACAGAATCACTGGATTGTTTAGGTTAGAAATGGCCTCCAAGATCATCAGATCCAACCATTCCCCCAGCACCGCCAAGCCCACCACTGACCCATGTCCCCAACTGCCACATCTATGTGGCTTTTAAATCCTTCTAGGAATGGTGCCTCCAACACTTGTCTGGGCAGCCTGTGCCAGGACTGGATAACCCAGATGCCAAATGATCCCTCCAGTGCCAAGCTCCCTCATGGCAGCATCTCCCCAAGCTCTACCAGCTGTCCATTCCATGACTCCCATTTCCACCTATCTTTTCCTGAAAGGTTTGCAGAACCCCAGTTCAAGACTCAGCCAAGATTCTGAAGCAAAACATGAAATGAGGGATAAATTCAAACCAGAGTTTTCCTGATGGATCCCCTTAGAACATGAAATGGACCAACTGGCTGAGGGGAAGCTCTTTAGAGGAGCTGCTGGCAGGAAAGAGGATGATGTGACAACATTCCTGTGCTGCAGTGCTGGCATCTCTTTTGGGATCAAAACAAGTCCCCCTGAGATAAGCTGTGAACACGTGCAACCCTTGAGCATGGGCACCTTGCCAACAGGTGAAAAGATAAGAGGAGCCAGGTTAAAAAGCCAGTTAACTGCCTGTTCTGCAGGAAAAACACTTGTTTTTTTTAAGATCCAGTGGAGTACAGTGACACTGCCCATAGGTATAGGGATGCTGTCTACAGGTACCAGGATGCTGGCAGGGCAGCTCAGTTGGTTAATGCATCAACTTCTGAGATCCTCTGGTGGGGCAGAGCTGTTGCCATTGCAGTCCTGAGAGAAAGGGACAAACAAGCCCCAGAAAACAGGAGCATCTGCTGGGAGCAGATGGGGGGGCGAGCAGTCCAGCCCCTGGCGCCAGCAGCACAGGGAGGGGATCACGTTGATCCCGATTTATCACACCCCAGCACAGTAATTCCCCAGCTCGGCAGTGCCCAGCGAGACGAGCTCCTTACGTCCGGGGATCAGATTAGTCTGAAAGGTGCTAGAGAGACACAAATCCTGCTCTGGAGCGAGTGTTTTATTAAAGGTTTTTATTTTCTTAATTAACGCTAAATTATCTAGAAATGGCTGGCAGAAGTATTTGATGGTGGAGGGCCTAGGACTAGAGCTGGGTAATGTTATATCATTATTCATATATCAATATTTATATAGAAATTTATATATAAAAATAAAATTTATATATTTATTTATATATATTAATAAACCAGGGATATATAATAACTGATATCAACATATGAATATATATAAATAGGATATCCACATTATTCCCTAATATGATATAATATCCAGTATGCCTTATTGACACTGACAATATATCACATATCAACTCCTATATACCACATTGATACTCATTATCAACCCCCTTATCTCACACCAAGGCATTTGGAATGACTTTTGTGCCTCGTACCTGAGTCTGTCTCCAGCCAGGGCTACCAAGCCTGATTGCACAAAACTATTCCTGGCTTAGGGCTTGACCGAAGTATTTAATGAATCTGTGTCAGTGCATCCAATTGTTTTGGTTGGAAGAAGAAACTGTGCTCAGAGAAAGTCAAAACCCTTTACTATCAGAAAGGAAATGTTAAATTATTTAACTTCACATAGCACTTTGCTTTTGACCTGTAGTGATCTGTCACCTTTTGCCCCATCAAGACATTTATAAAAGATGTGCAGTTTGGGGCTGAACAAATCTCTTTTGCATATTTCTCCTTGCTTCAGCACATGAACTCGGTCACCTGCACGCCCTGGTCGCTCTTTGCACTTCATTTCTCCCCATCTCTCCACAACAGACACCACGCTCCTATCACACTGTGGCTGGCTACACGTTCCTGAGAAGCACTTTGAGACTCTCTGGAGAGAGCAGATGTATTATTTATCCTACATTCATCCTGTGCTGCAATATAAAACAGTTTACTGGGTCTGCTGGCATGGATGGAAATGCTGGGACAAGAGAATAAAGCAAATTGGAATAGTCCTTCTTAACCCAGGACTGTCATCACCCTCAATTTTTTGCTAACCCCCTGCTGCTCCCTGGCCATCATTCCCAGTCTTTATTTTGGATTTCTTAGGTTGCTCAGCCAAAAACGGCTGATATGGGAAGAGTGGGATGCATGGAGAGTTTAGAGTTCCCTCCAGTCCCTTGCTGCTAAATCTGGGACTGATTTTGACTGCAATTTGTCTCATTTTGACTTATAACAGCATTGGAAATAAATTGATCTGGTAAAAATCAGCAATTGGTACAGGCAAGGGGCATATGTGTGTGCTGCCCAAGGGCTTTGCAGGGCCAAGAAGAGAAGGAGTGGGCATAGGGAGAGATGCTGGGTTTGATACACACCCAGAGCAATGAGATAAGCAAAACTGGAGCAGAGAGTTTGCAGAATTATCTGAGGTTACAATAAATATTGATTTTCATTATTTTATTTTATTCCTTATTTCCCTGATTGCTGTGGTGCCCAAGAGCCAAATCAAGATACAAGAATCCAGGCACTGCATCCAAGAGAGGATCTCCAACAAGAGCAGCAAGGAGAACAAGAAGATGAGTCAAAAACTGGAGTGATGCTGGGGCAACAAATGTGTGGAAAACAGAGAAATGAAATAGGAGCTCTGTATGTTCTACAGATGAGAATATGTATGTGAGGGGAACAGGTGTGCCAAGTGGAAATGCACATCACATTAAGGATGGAAATTCATGGTTTCAACTCTGTCTCCAGAGGCAGAAAGTTGGAGGTGCATGTGACACCTTCCCAGAAAGATAGCCCCTCTTTGACAGTGGTATTACAGTAAAACATGTTCTTCTTAGCAGACCATGGGCAATAGAGGACAGCCTTTTTCCCCATCATCCACCATTATCACAGAATCATCTAAGCTGGAAAAGACCTCCAAGTATAACCACTAACCTCAAGGACCAGTTATCAGAGCCACTGCTTTCTCTCTCCCTCCTGCAACTGTGCTGTCACTGATGGTTTTCATAGAATTGCAGAATGGATTGGGTTGGAAAAGACCTCCGAGATCATCAAGTCCAACCCTTGGGCCGACTCCAGTGCCTTTACCAGATCATGCCACTCAGTGCCGTGTCCAGTCTCACTTTAAAAACCTCCAGGGATGGGGAATCCACCCCCTCTCTGGGCAGGACATTCCAATGCCTGAGCACTCTCTTTTTTGTAGCAGAACAACCAACTAGTTCTGCATATAACAATAAACAAGTCACACACAATGAGCAAAGACACAAATTATTTCAGTTTTGTTTGCAATAAGAAAGCCAGGAGTGAGCCCCTCAGCCAGGTCAGGCAACCAACAGCCCAGTCATGGACCACAACTTAATGTGGTGTTACTGGTGCCAAGATGGACCCTCCACTCTAACAGCCCACAGCTCCCAGTTCACTGCTTCTCATGCCATGGGGATGCTGCTCCAAGCAACTGACTCATTTCACAGATGGCCCCTGGTGTGAGACACAATTCCACACAGAGTTCCTGAAGTAGGAATGAAGAGCAACTTGACAATGCCCTCAGTGCCACATTATCTATGGTAACCATTAAAGCTGTGCACAGACAAAAAGGCAGGTATACTTCCATTCTCTCATCAGTTGGGTTCAAAAGGAATTTGGTAATAGCTCAGCTCCAGATACATGGTAAGACCAGCTGACATGACACTGCAGGCATCTAACAAACTGATTTTTTCTCATTACCTGCAACATATTGAGGAGCAGACTCCGGAACTTGGTTCCTTCCACCATGAAAAGGGCCATTTTGTCACAGAGCTTGGCTGCTGTGGAAGCAAAGCTGCGGTCTGTCACCGCTTTCTGGTAAATGGTCTTGACTATCTCCCCGAGCATCTCCTCAGAGTTGGTAGAGTTCTGGGCCTCCTCCATGAATGTGGTGAGCTTGGAGTCAACATCACTGCTGTTGTTCCTCATGCTGTTGAGAATTTCAATTAGTTTGTCCATTTTATTCTTTTCAGGATCGGTGCTTTCCACCGTGACTTCGTCCTGGTCCGTGAAAAGGGAAAGACAAGGCGTCTGTTACACAAGGAAAAAACAGACATATCAGCTCTTGTCCTTGCAGCAGCAGAAAAGGGAGAAGGGGACAGGGGAGACATATAAACAGACAGAGAAAAGACAAAGCATCTTTTAGCAGCACAGTAGTATAATCTCAGCACTGAAAACTACAAGTGCATGCATCCTGCCCCAGAAATGTTCTCTTTCTCCATTTCCCACAGCACTCAATCCCAAAGTCCTCCTCCTCAGCTAACGGAGAAGATATCCTTGAGGGTCCCAAGTCATGATGCCAATGTCTGACCATTCCTGACTGCCTTTGGCATCTTGGACCAGTTTCTGGTGTCTACAACATCATGATAATGGACATTCTCTTTGCATCTTTTTAGAAAGTACACTGGTATTTGCAAACTGCTCAGACTACAATCCTACAAAAATACCTACTTTTTAATATATATTTAACAATATAAATTCACACGATCCAAATATTTGAAAGACTCAACTTTTCCATCTCTTAGCTGTTACCCTTTTCACTTCACATCATTACTATAGAAATTACTGCTTCTTTTCAACATTTTAATATGCATTTGCCCCTTCTCCCCAGTGTAAGACAAGCTTCCCACCAGTTTTGGTCTGCTCCCTTCTGCTTGTCCACCTCAATCTTATAATGCACTATGAAATACAAAACTGTAGCAGATTTTTGGACAAACCCAACACCAACCAGCAGCTGGAGTTGTCCAAACCTCCCAATGGTTGTGTTGACAACACTCACCCAAGAGTGAGTGCTTATGTGATGTGTTTCTAATGAGACCCTAAATTCTTGAGAAGGGCATTAAAATTAATATATTGAAGATCTCTGATATACTCTCATTGCTTTAAAGAATTATAAAAATAACTAGCAAAATCTTTCCCTCCCCCTAAGGCCACATACAGAAATAGTAAATGTTCATGCATTCAAAGGTATAAATTTCCAGCATGCACTCCCATGGAATTGTATGTGTTCATGTTATTTTTCCCTGTATTTTGAAAATATCGTTAGTGATACCCCTACGGATGCATTTTCCAGTCTGACAAAAGAATCTCAAGAATCTGAGTTTCACAGGGGGCAAATGGAGATATCATCTCCAAATTCCTCAGAAATCTGTGGCTGAATATTGTTTCCAAAAAGGATTTCTCCTCCGTCACTTGCATGCAATAGTTTTGTTATTGTTGGGTTGCTGGAAGGAAGGGGGAAAAGATAAGGGCATTTCAATTCACTGTAGAGATAAAGAGTATCAACTTTAAAGTAGTGGAGTCCAACTATTCATGACTCAAAAGCCAAAGTCTGGGATTAAGCTCTGTAATTGCAGACAGACAAACTGCCTTTTTTAGATGTTTTTTGGAAAGTGGAGGAGCTCTGCAGACCAAGAGGGAGCACCAGCCTTTCCCAAGGGTAGGGGGAAGCCTGCCCCCATGGATAGGGGAGAGTTCCCAGTCCTTGAAGAACTCAAGCTGGCAGCAACCTCAACCAAGAAGTCAAGCTCAGAGCCTTAACTGTTATCAATAACAGGCCTCCTGAAGAAGCACAAAGAGACCTTAAGAGAAGCACTGACACTGGGAGATTAAGATAAGTTGGCTGCATTGATGGAAAGGTGTCCTGAGCCCATCCCACCCTTTGTGTGGAGAATGGCCAACAGCCAGACTCTTGGAAAAAGGGAAACTCAAGGTTTCCCTAAGAAATAATACCTTTTCTTTTAGTCTCCTCCTCAGCCTGTCTTTGGAGGACTGAAGCAGGTTGATCTTGGGTCTTTCCCCAATGCGCTCATGGATACTGTCCTTCCGCTTGGTCTCCGGCTCCTGGATGTACTGCTGAGTCTGCTTCTCCACAGTCTCTGGGCCTCGGGGTGTCTCCACGGGGTTATGCACCGTGCAGGTGGAGGTGTCCTCGATTTTCAAATTCTCAGTCTCTTTGGCGTTTCTGTGCGTTTCTTTGTCGTTGGGCGAGTGCTTCTGGTTGTGGTGCCATCTCCGGTTCTGGCTGTAGCCGTGGTGGCCTGTCCTGCCTGAGGAGTGAGGGGCCTGGCCTCCTTGGTAGACTTTCTGGTGGTCCCTGTTATGTTTGGTGCCACCTTGCTGATGATCTGCGTGCTGCTGAGACTTGTTGCCGCTGGGAAGTCTCTGCTGTCGCCTGGAAAGTCAAAGTAAGTCTTTAGTTCACCTATTCCTCCATGGCTCTGCTTTGTCAACACATCTGTCCCACCACACAGCCTGGCCCTCAGCAGGGGACCACAGAAAGGGAGCCAATTTCATGACATCTAACAGTCTAGTACCAACTCATGCTTCTAAATCTCTTTTAGTAACAGTCATATTTCAGCTGAAAGTTTTTCTCAAGTTAAGCTAAAGTGACTTTGGTTCCCAGCAAAAACTTTCCCAGGTTTCAGTGTTTTCTGTTACTTCCATGCTAACCAGGGAAAACTTAGTTGGCCACAGCTGAGCAGCAGGAAGTCCAGTGGGCAAGAAATACCAGGAGTTATTTTTTTCTGAAGACTTAAGGAGCTCCTGATCCACCTGGCCTGCAGCATCATTTGCTCCTCTTGCCTGCCAACATGGCACAATGCTGCATGGGTTTGCAACGCACCATTTTAAGTGTATCAGGAATTCCTAAGTGGAAAAAAAATAAACTAAAAGGCAAATTATCAAGTAAACTGGTAATTTGCCCACACCAAATGGTTTTGTTTGGCTTTACTTTATGCATGTTCTTCATCACTGCTACACTGGGACAGGACACATGCATGGATAAAGAAGCTGAGGACCACACCTGGCTCGGCAGCATGGGCAGCCAGGACCACAACCTCCAGATGGAGGGCTATGTGCATAGAGCTCCAAATGGATAACATGGAAATTCAACAGCCACATAGAGGAGGAATTGCCCCCAAAATGGTTTACTCTGAAGGAATAAGCAAACCCCTGCATGCTGGCCAAAACCAGCAGCCGAGATGGCAAGTCTTGAAAAAAAACAAGAGTCGAATGGAAGAAATGCTTTGGCAGCCTCAGACATCTCAGATTTCCAAACAGGCTGCAGCGTGGCTATCCCCAGTGGAGAAGGCAGAGCTGGAATGCCATAATCAAGGATGCAGCTAAGATGGAGATGGTCCTGGCATTGGCTGCCTTCACCTGGGATGGTGCAGGATTACCCTATGCACACCAGCAGCTCGCTGCCTGCCTGCTGTCTTTTTAACACTCAGTCTTGGCTCTGAGAGCACGTGAGATGTCTTTATGCCTGGCTCCTTACAAGACTGCTGGGAGCAGTGCTTGAGGGTTGCACAGGACACGTCCCCAGGATCATCCCCAGAAACACAGAAACAACTGTAAGTGCTACGGTGACCAGAGCAGTCTGCATCTGTACTGGTTTTGTAGCCATTATAAAACCCCTGCTCAGCCTCATCCCTTACCCCAAGTCCCCACCTCCATTCAGATAAATTGCAGCTTTTATTTTAAACCTGCCCCACAGCAATTAACTTTAATTTCATCACTGGCACTGCTCGCCTAATGGTGCTTGGACGAAGGAAGCGGCCATTCACAAATACATTTCAATGGTCAGCGGCTCAACAGCCTCCAACCCTGCCTGCCAAAGCCATCTGCCCATGGAATCTGTATTCCTTGGCATCCCCAGGAGCTAAAACCTATTTTCTGAGGCCAACTGGCTTTTAACCATAAAGAGTGAGGGCTCATGTTTGGCAAATGCAGGATGAAGAGGCTTGTTCATGGCAGTGGGAGGAATTTGTGTGTAGTCCTAGACCACCAGATCTGGTTTTCTGAGATATTCAATGCGTGGTTTTTTGGACACTTTTTTTTTTTTAAGCTGAATGGCAGGGAATAAAAAAAAAAAAGAAAAAAAAGGAGATGGGAAAAGCTTCTCTTTTTGCTGGAGCTTACCAGCATTTTATGAGTACAGATTCTCCACATCAAGTTTTCCTGGCATTTCTTTGTTTCCTCTCAGTAACGCAATCACATAAACTGCTTTGTAAAGAGCAACGCTTATTAAAAGGGAATGTCAAAATAAAAGTTAGTTAAAACCCTTATCTGGTACTAAGCCCTCCAAAGCTTAAGTGTGCAAGTTTTGCTTTCTGTGGTTTTGATCTTCTTTCAGACATCTGAGTTTAACTGTTTGGTTTCACTTCCAGTCTTGGGTTATAAGACAGACAGTCTTCTACTGTATNTTTGTAAATATTGCACAGAAACTATACAAGCTGCACACAGACATGGCTTCAATTTCAGCAGCAGTAAAGGAAAATGCCTGAAATGAGCTGGGAACTAAACTCTACTGTAAATTCCTGAAAAAATGCATGCAGGGACAGTTTTTTTGCTAAAGACATAACATAAAGACTGTAAGCCAAACTCTTTGTGTTTAAGGGCTGTGAATGAAAAATAAGTTTAGGATTAAAAAACCCCAACAGTTAAGCCAATATGGAACATGCAGGAATGTTCATTTTGGGGCTGTTGCAATAGGACAGGGGAGGACAGGCAGCTCCACCCCTATGCAGGACAGCAAAAAGGTGATACCCCCATGGCAAGTGGCAGAGCAAACACAGACCAAAGCTCTGCAGTCACTGACCACAGGATGGAAAACATCAGAGTTAAACAAGTCCAGGGAAAAAAAACTGCGAGAAATAAAAGGAAGGAGAATGGCAAACAAGGAGCAACATCCGTGACTTGGCAGCAGGCAGGGGTCTAGATGATCATCCAGCATTCAGGCAAAGACTCGTCGTGTGCTTTTATCTTCCCAACACCCCAGCAGAGAAGAAAAGCCAAGAAGAAATAGGATCTGTGGGGAAGGAGAGCCAAAGCAGGGGGAACAGGGCCCAGATCTTAAAGCCTTTTTGACTGCACAGCATCTCAAAGCCTGGGAGGTTGGGATGGCCCATCCTTGCTCTTGGGTTTGACCAATAGCTGGATAGAGAGTCCCAGGAAGGGACAAGATAGGGACCTGGGCACTCCACCACACACCCACTGTAGGTAGATGGAAACAGCCTCGTGCTTGTCCAAGGGCAGGAGTGTAAGTGCACAGATGGCAGCTTGAGCCAAGCTCCAAGTTCCAAGTTCCAAGACAGTGCCTTCAGGTGATTTGCCAAGCTAAGGGAACCAGCACAGGTAGGAACTCAAAGGCACCTCCCAACCCAAGCTTTTAGGTCTGAGACGCCGAAGGAAGGAACAGCTGAAGCTTGAATCACACACCAACATCTCCAAGAAATGCAAGAATTCAGCCCAGAAAAATGCTGCAGTTGCAGGGAAATCCTTTCCCCATCCCTCTCCTCATCCTAGCTCTAAGGACACAGTGCCTTGCAGGGGATCCTACTTCAGCAACAAGAAAAAGTATCTAGACAGCACAATGGTCTCATCTCTTGACTCCATTTAACACTAAATAACTATTTTCACTTCAAAGGCTGAATTCCAATTCAGTTCAAAACTCCCTGACTTCAGTGGGATCAGGGTTTTGGCCATTGGTCAATGTGGAAGGGACTTTCAGAGTCACAGAGAAATTGGAAAAGTACTAAAAACCATGGGGAGACACTTCAGATTGCCAAGATGGAAACAGGATGGTATTGTGTTTGCCATTGTTTCTCCACCCATTTTTCTATTTAATTAACTAAACAAGATACCTTTTGACAGAATTTATATCCGACAAATGTCTGCTCTTTGTAGAAGCCCACGCAAACAAATCTAAGGCTTCAGCTGTCTTGGTGATTGCCAGCCTACATGCTCAGAAATACAGGATTCCTGCAAGTTTTTACTACATCATTTGCTCCCAAGGAAAGGAGCTAGAAGGCACAGGGCTGGGGAAAATATCTCCAGACACATGGACAGCTGTGCTCTAAAACACAGTTGCTGTGTCCTGTCAGCCCTGTCTGTATCGCCCCTGAGCGAGTCAAGTCCTCCAAGAGCCCTCACCATTTGTTTGGCATGTGGAGAGCTGGAGGACAATGTGGGGTTACATTATCCTGGTGGTTGCACGGAGATTTGGTTTGGCAATTCTTACAAACACTGAGAGCTAAGGAGCTACAGTAGAGCACCAGTCTGATGATTAGTGTTTGAGGGAGCTGGGTGGGCTCAGCCTGGAGAAAAGGAGGCTCAGGGGGGACCTTCTTGCTTTTTGCCACTCTCTGACAGGAGAGGGGAGCTGGGGCAGGGTCGGGCTCTGCTCCAGGGAACAAGGGACAGGAGGATTGGAAATGGCCTCAAGTTGTGCCAGCCAAGGGTCAGGTTGGACATTGGGAAAATTTCCTCATGGAAAGGGTTGTCCAGCCCTGGCAGCAGGTGCCAGGGGTAGTGGGGGAGTCCCCATCCCTGGAGGGATTTAAAGGGATATGGCACCTGGGGACATGGGTTAGTGGTGGATTTGGCAGTGCTGGGGACTGGTTGGACTCCATGGTCTTTGAAGTCTTTTCCCAATTCAACAGTTCTATGATTCTATACATGTCCAGTGACACTTGAAACATTTTCCCCACAATGCAGAGCCCTTTGTATGGCCAAACAGACTGAGATTCCATCCCTGGACTCAGGGACTGGGTGCTCTGGACATGTTGATTCCTGTCCTTGAAGAACCTTCTTGGACACCATGCTTGCCCCCAATCCCAGGCAACTTTGCCATGGGACAAACCCTCCGGGACAAGATAAGCTCCTTGCAGAGGAGAAATTTTGATTTGTCCTGATTTTGTGCAAAGCTTGATATTTGCTAGGCATGGCCAGGGCCATTCAGCAATGAACAACTGATATGGACTTGCAGCCACTCAGGCAAGAGGCAGAGAAGGAAGAGCAGTGCTGTGGTGATAGTCAAGCCTTCTTCATCCCCCTCATCCTTCTGGAGCTTGAAAGAAAACAATCCTCACTGCATCTGGCAGACAGAAAGTTTCTTTCCATCTTCTCCTTTGCCCAGACAGGGTCTCACCTCTGTGCCAGGATGCACAGGAATATAATGCTAAGTATTGGAAGCATCTCATGATCAGCTTTGCTATTAAAACACCTGCAACTGATTAGCAGTTGCTGTTATAAGGGATAGATTTGGATCTCAGAATCATAGAATAGTTTGTTTTGGAAGGGACCTTAAAAATCATTCACCTCCAGTCCCCTGCTATGGGCATGGCCACGTTTCACTAGACCAGGCTGCCGCAAGCCCTGTCCAACCTGGCCTTGAACACCTCCAGGATCTGCTGCAGAAATGGACTCTGTGGGACCTTCTATGCTCATGAGGACCTCAGACCACACTCATCCATGACACCTATCAAAGCTGGGGAAGCACAGCATTCCTGAGGAGCTCACCAACTGCACCTGAAAATGGAGAACTAGTGGGGTTGGCCCTAAGGGATGACAGGCCACCTCTTTCCACCTCTCTTTTCCTCCATGAGGTCTGGGGAATATTGTTGTTAATATAATAAGGAAAACAGTCTGAAATTCTATCCTAGAGGCCTGACTTCCCCCAAAGTATTCTTCACCAAGCCTACCTCCATCAAATGCACTCTGATGCTTTACGTGCATATGTAATAATAACTCAGTGTCTCTTTGGTGCATCACAGCCCAGCTCTGGCCATTTTCTATCCTTGCTAGGGCTGAGAATGGGAAACACTCAAATAAGTTTGACAGTTCCACACAATTTAATCAAAAACCTCAAAACCTCACAGAAAGCAACAACCACCAGCTCCAAGGATGAAGAACACAGGATTTGTATGTGTTTTCCCTTTGGCTCTCTCTCTCTCAAACTGGTTTCCCTTGGCTCCAGTTTAATTTTTGTTTGCATTTTTCTCAGATGAGAAGGGAACAAGATGTCATGTCCACTCCTGAGAACAAAAATTAAATTATTCACACTTCTTTCATGCCTTTCTGTCACTAGGGTTAAAGGCCACCCCAGCTGCTAGACCAAGCCCACGCTGTCTGGACAGACACAGCATTTTGGAAGCGTAGAAAATCCACCTGTCAAAATGGTGGTAATCAAGATTTAGAACCATCTCTGAACAGCTGAGATGAAGAGCATGCTTTAAGTCTTACATGTATGCATCTTTGAAAACATACAGTGAACTCTAGAAGACAAGCATAGCCAACAAAAACAATGCTGTGGGGAAAGAGATGTTTCTGATGAGGCTCACAGTCTCTGGCTGCTGGGAAAAGCGTTATGAAACCTTCATGTGAGCTGCCTACATGGGCACAACTTCTCTTGTCACCACCTTGTTCCCAAGGTTCAGATGCTGCTGCTAACCCTCCCCTGAGCCTGGACATCACGTCTGCTTTGTTTGCTAGAGATGATTTTGTTTGGCCTTTACAGCATAATTAGAGTCACTATAAGCCGATAGGGTAGCACTGATGTTTACAATGAAGGTTGTAAAACACTGGAACAAGTTGCTCAAAGAGATGCTGGCTGCCCCATCCCCTGAAACATTCAAGGTCAGGTTGGACAGGGCTCTAAGTAACCCTAGTGGAAGGTGTCCCTTCCCATGGCAGGGGCTGAGACTATATGAGCTTTAAAGGTCCCTTGAAACCCAGACTCTTCTATTAGCGTGATTCTGTGCCTTATACATCCAAAATTCTGACTGACTCTCAAGCAAATGGATAAATGAAGAGCTTCTCCCACCAAAGGACCAGCACATGAGCACCAAGTCCAGGCTGTGCTGCAGGAGCAGAGACAGCACTGCTGGGATGAAGGACATGGAACAACATCCCTCAGAACAGACTCAAAAGCATTGAAGTCTTGTCTACTACTGAAGTCCAGTGAAAGCCCTGACACTCTGCAATGCTTCGCTGCACAGGCTGCCCGAGTCAGCTATTTTCTTCTGAGCTTCATGGAAATGAATCTTCAGGAGGAATTTAAGTAGCTGTTTCACAACACCAGCTTGGGAAAGACATCCCAAGTACAGATGGCATGCAAGATAGCTCCAAAACAGCTCTTTTAATGCTTTGCTGGATTTCCCACAAGTCATTAGGGATGTCCAGATGGAGGCCCTTGGTGCACAGAGCAGGCAACCAGCTAGGAAGGCACCCTCTGGACTTCAAGGCTGACTGCCCAGACTGGTGTAGAAATCACTGCAGTGATTTCATGTAGAAATTGCTTGGAAACTGCTGTCTTCATAAACGACATTACTTGGAATTATGTTGTTGGATTAATAGCGTACTGTAAACAGGATTGCAAAAATTACATGAAAACCATCAGAAAATACAGTGACAAGGAACTGAATCCAGTTTAGATGAAATAGTTTAAATTAAGACACAACCACAGTACACAACATTTCCCAAACACAAATGGATCCTGGACTACTGCTCAGAATGCAACTTGAATGAATACAGATTAATCTTTTACTACTTTGCAATAAAAGAGCTTATACTTCAGACTCCAGGCTGCCTCCTTTAAAAATACACCCAGGCTGATTAGTTATGCCGAGATCTGCTAATCCTCCAAGAGATATAAACTTTAAACCCATGCCAAGATGCACAGACACAGCCCAACACCATCAGGACCATGGTGGTCCATCAGCCCAGGACCATGTGGTCCTGCCCCTCAAGACACATCCTAAATAGTACGATGAGCCCCCACCTGCTGCCTTTGTGTTCAGCTGTCTTCCTTTAGACCTCTGTGACTCTTTGACCTGCAGCAAGGAGACATCCTGGGTTTTTTTTTTCCATATCCTATTTATACCAGTGCTTTCTAGTGAAGAAATAAATGTCTTTCCTGTAGGAGCTAAGGCAAGATTTGACAGGATCTCCTAATAGCTGTCCAGACATTTGTGATGACCCAATGTAAATGGCAAGCAATTGCTTCTGAAACGGGGTCCAGTAAAACACCAACCCAAGCTGGAGAGATGCTTTGGACTCAGGTGTGTCAGAAGCCTTTATCAAACACATTCAATAATATTCTTTAAAAATTATGTGGCAGGCTATAGCATTTAGTCTGGCATTTTGGGAGCCAGGATTGATCTGGAAATCAATTTATTTCAACCCAGTGACAATCGTTTTGCAAATGTTTACCTAACTCTGTCCCACTGTCAAAAGAAGTGTTCATAGAATCATAGATGGTTTGAGCTGAAAGAGGCCTTTTATAGGTCATTTAGTCCAAACCCCTGGCAATGAGCAGAGTCATGTTCAACAAGATGAGTTGTCTACTCTTGACCCCAGTTCTGCCTCCTCCCTTATGCTACCCCTAATACTCTTCTGGATTTGCTGAGGTGTGTCAGAAAATTTACTTTCTCTTGTATAAGCTTCCACTCATCAGTTTTCATGGGAACACACTGCTTGGGGTGGGGGGAGGCACAGAGCTGGGTCACCTTCTGCAGCTCCAGTGTCACGTAGCTGTTGGTCCTTGCTGCTTAGGGACCAGCCCCCCAGCTTTAATCAGGAAATTAGGATGATCCATAGCATCTGCACAATGCTGGGAATGGCTGGAGCAATATTAGTTTAAATGAAAGAAAGAAGCCTGTTGTCCACTCGTGCCCTGGAGGCTGTCATGCTAAATAAAGACATTATCAGAGAAAGAGCAGAGACTCAGCGCCTTCATGCCTGTCAATGACCCCGACACCTTCCAAATCAATCTAGGGACTCTCTTTCCCACAGATGGTCCCTTGGAGACAGACTTCTGAGGCTTTAGTAAGAATAAATGGAAACAAAACAGTTAACAAATACCCCAAAATAGAGTACAGTTAGGGGTTTTTTTTAATTTTAAATTTTTTTTAATATGGAGATGAAAAATCCCTGGGTGATTTATGTGCCAGCAAAGACATTAGCTGCATATAATAGATGCAATATTTTTAATACTAATATTTTGGGCTGAGACAAGAGCCGGAATGGAAAGTATTTCCAGTGCCTTGACTTCTTTATTTTGCAAACATCAGTTGCTAACTGGGGTCAGACAGAAATATTGTTTCTGCAACAAGAGCCCAAACAACTAGAGCTGGCAACTTCTTCACATGCTGCCCATGCCAGGAGGCCCTGCAGAGCTTCAGCATGCTGCTCCCTCCCAGATCTCCAGGGCCAACATCCTCCAGTTGGACTTGCAGGGAGAAGGAGCGGGTTGTAAAATGCTCTTTTGCTGAGAGGCTACTTGGTGTGGTCAAAAACTGGAAGTGACCACCCAAACTGTACAACTACAGCACTGAAGAGCTGCTGGGCTTCTTCAAATGGGCCAGGTCTCATGGAAAGACAACATGTGACACAGTGGATGCCTTAAGCCTTTTCCTTACACCCAACAAAAGCATGAACCTGTGCTTGCTCTTATCTCTCAGTTCAGCTGCCAGATACTTTGGGAATTGATTTGGCAGTGGGAAGCCCTGGGTGCTCATTCCAAGGGATGGTCAGCAACTGCACACTTACATTTGGGGATCAAATGCATGAGAAAGAAACAGATGATTTCATTTTATGTTCACTCCAGCAATCAACTTCTAACAACACCTCCACAAACTCGTGCTGGAAAACAAGGTGTAGATGGATAAACCCATTTCCAGAGCTGAGGAGCCATGCCGGAAACACTCCACCAAAGAGAAAGCCATTTCAATAACAGATCGGTTTCCTAGTGCAGAGGAGCCTGCCGCTATATTTCCTTCCCTCAATTCTGGCTGGCTGAAATAGCATCACGTAGACAGTTGTGTTTTGCAGTGTGTGACGCTGAAGGAGCAGCCCTGGAGGGCAGTCTCATGGCTGACAGGGTTCACACATATCTGGTGGCCACAAGGTTCACTGCAAGGTCTGCAGCGGGGGAAGGTCCAACCACAGCCCCTTTCCTCCCTTCTGTCTCAGTTTTCTTGCAGGCAAAGGGGAGATGCTGAGAGCAGTTCCCTTTCAAAAAGCAATTTCAGGTCGATGAAACACTGCTCTGGTGTTCTATTGTCCACCTCTGGCTGTCTGCCCCAGGGACAGCTCTTGCACTGCTTCCCTGTGACCCATCCTACACCCAAGCGACCCAGCAGCACCCCATGCTTGCACATGCAATAAGGACTTCCCTTCCACATGGGGCTAAAAATAAGTATGTCACATCATCAGCTGCCAAAGCAACACCAATATAAGCAATGCCAAAGTCGTGGAGCAGCTGGAGCAAGTCCAGAGGAGACCATGGAGATGCTGCAAGGGTTGAAGCCCCTGTGCTCTGGAGCCAGGCTGGGAGAGCTGGGGGTGTTCAGCTACTGCCACCTTCCTATGCTAAACAAGGGCTTGTAAAAAAAAGAGAAAGTGACTTTTCACACAGGTAGATAGTTACAGGACAAGGGGAAATGGTTTTAAACTTAAAAAGGAGAGATTTAGATTAAGTCATAGCAAGAAATTCTTCCTGTGAGGGTGCTGAGGTCCTGGCACAGGTTGCCCAGAGAAACTGTGGCTGCTTTATCCTTGGGAAGTGTCCAAGGCCACACTGGACAGGGCTTGGAGCAACTTGGGCTAGTGGAAGGTGTCACTGCCCCTGGCAGGGGGTTGGAATGGGATCAGTTAAGGTGCCTTTCAACACAAACCTTTCTGTGATTCTCTGGTTTTATAAAGGTGACGAAGGTGTCCTGGATGTAGGGCCAAAAAAATTGCTCAGAGAGTTGAGGCACCACTCCTACGAGGAAAGGCTGAGAGACCTGGGGTTATTCAGCCTAGGAAAGGCTCTGTAGAGACCTTATTGCAGCGTTTCATTACTTAAAGGGGAAAGAAATGTTAAGATCATTGAGTCCAACCATTAAGAAGAGGAGGGGCACTGCTGGGAAGCAGCACTGCATGCTCACACTTCTCCTGGTGCCACCAAGCCAGGTGGTCCTGTGTAAGCCATTGCATCTCTCCTCTTGCTCTCACAGACCTCATGAGCAGCTTCAGCACACCACTAGTGCATTTAACTGAATCAAAAACTCCTGCCCCTCTGCTGATGCAGGGCAGCATGGCACCCACAAGATAAGGCAAGTTATCCCCCAGCTGGGTGGAGGGGCTGCATGCACAGCCGGTGGCACGTGCGGGCAATTACTGCTGCCCCAGCTCACGTGCTGTAATTCATTAAGCTGCAGTAACACAATCACCCAGCTGAGCCCTTTTAGGAACAAACCACCGAGATGATATTGTCCTCTGGGGACCTGCAGCCCGGAGAATTAATTTAGTGTAACAACTCCCAGTGATGCTGCAGACAATCAAACCAAAATGATGATCTGTCTCTAAGCTGCTGGTAACAAACCCCTCGGCTGAGGCCCTGCGACCGCCAGCTCTGCTCGGGCAGGCACAGCAAGTGCCAGCTGCTGGGATTTTCATGACTATGAACACTTAATCCTTGAGGAGCCTCATTGTGAAGGACCAGCATTCCAATAAAGAACTCTTCACCTCGCTCTTGAGGATGCTCAGCTTCAGCTGGCACAGCGATCTTAGTCATGTGGTTTGGTTTTGTGCAGTCCTGTGAGGAGAAGGGAGTTGGGCTCTGTGATCTTTATGGGATCCTTCCATTTTGAGACATTCTATGATTGGGACAATGGGGGATGGTTTTAAACTTAAGGAGGAGGTATTTAGATTAGATATCAGGAAGAAATTCCTCCCTATGAGGAACAGGTTGTCCAGAGAATCTCTGGCTGCCCCATTCCCGGAAGTGTCCAAGGCCAGTTTGGACAGGCCTTGGAGCAATCTGGTCTAGTGGAAGCTGTCCCTGCCCATGTCAGGGAGTTGGAATGAGATGATTTTCAAGCTCCCTTCCAACACAAACCATTCCATGATTCCTTTCTGAAATGCACCTTTAGTGCAGTTGTTCTTGAACACGTGGACCCGTCCTTCATTACCAGGTCAAAGTTTCTGAATCTTAAGAAGAACTGCAACTATTATTTTATTATCCCTCCTTAAGTGCTTTCAGCTGCCTAGAAAAGTTTTTTGCATCCTTACACTCTAAACACTATGATTTATCTAGATGCTAGTATTGCTGCTCATCATTGCAGGCAAGTATACAACCAGAATTACTTTTGTCCTTAAAAAGAAAAAAATCATTGGTCCTGAGTTTACAGAGGAGAGGAGGCAGATTTCCACATCCACCACTAAGCTGGCTCAACTTCCCTGCAACCTGCTCAGCATGGGCAGCTGTGACATCCCCACTGGGTTTGGGATGTTCCTTCTGCACCCCCAAAGACAGTCCTCAAAGTGGCTCCAGTAAACCCCACCAGCTCCCAGGAGGGCATGGACAAGACAGGAACATAAGGAGGGGGATAAACCCCAGACTCCCAGATGCTGCTTCAAGGGTTCAGACCCATGTGCTGTTAAATCTAATTAATTTGTCTTGGAAATCCTACTGAGAAGGAAAGGGATGTTTCAGCTTCTTCAGTTCCTTTCTTTCCTCTCTTTCCTCTGTTCCAAAGAAGTTCAGTAAATACACTGCAAATCATTTAGCTCAATGCTAATTGTCAGTGAGTACCCAGTCTATCTCAAACATTTAGTTTTGTTCCAGCTAGGAATGGCCCTTTGGCCCTAAAATAATGTCTTAATATTGTTGCTTTCTTTAATAAACATCCTCTCCTCTCACTGCAAAGCCTTCAGTAAATGGTCCTGAAAGAACAAAAGACATTTCTGTATTGTTTTAAGTTCTCTTCCTTTCTGAAAAACCTCAATTAAAATGGTGAAAAAGCAAACGTGTTGCTACTATACTCTGTAATTATGAACTCATTTCTATTCACTTGCTCAGCGGGAGAGCTTTGTCCTGTTGACCTCTGGGAATGGGTTTCTAAGGCATTTCCAAAATTTCACAGCCTTAAAACTGACATGCTCATGCCAGCCATAAAACATGTTCACCTTCGTCTTCACCCGAAATAACTTGCAATCTTCAAATCCAGAATGAGGGCTGTTCCTGTGACTATTTTTATTTGTGAAAGGAGCCCTAGCACTGGCCATGAATAGATTGGCATGGGAGTGTCTCTGGAAACAGTGCAACCCCTTCAAGACAGCATGAAAATTGCATGACTATGGGCTGTCAGCCTCTTGTAAAGAGTTTTCAGATAAATTAAATACCTTGCATGGCACACTCCTGAGTGATGGTTGGGATTCTCTTAACAACTTTTCCAGCACAACAACGACCTGGCCTGAAGAGGACACATATGAGTGTGACCCCAACCTCTTGACTTTCCAATGGGATGTTTGTGGGAAGAAGTGTGGAGATTTCCTTTCATAAAATCCTTTTGAGAGAACATTTAGCAAGACAAAATGCTGGGACATATTGGTGATATGTGTGTATATCTTGGTTTCCTATGCGTGTATAGACGTATCTTTAACCACACAGTCAAAGATTAAGGAAGGTAAACAAGAGAGAAACCCTTCTTTTTAGTAAGAGGTGAAACAGTGGACAAGATGATGATGTCTGAGAACTCAGAATTAGATAATAATGCATGCAGAGGAGAAGATTTTCACATAAAATAAACTAATAGTGTACTTAAATACAGTAGAATAAGCTAGAACAAGCTAGAATAAAATTCACACATGGGAATACAAGCCATATTGCTTGAGGGTCCAGTTCTGACCCTCCCATGACGTCAGGTGTCAATAACACACCTAGGCATACATATTTATTTTCTCTTTATACTTAGGCCTGAATCCAAGGGAGCACAAATACATCCACAACACAGCTTAGGCACAGCTGAGGACTCTACAGCTCATCAACCAACTCCCCAAAATCCCACAGCTCATCAACCTACCTCCCAAAATCCCAATAAATCCCAAGGGCTTGGGGCAGCTCATGTTCTCTGAAATGTAAGGGCCAAGAGCATGGCAGCCATGCACCTCCTGATACCACTGTCTCAGACTCCTCCAATTCAGCCCATTCTTGCCTTAGGATGTACCAGATGCATCAATTGGACATCACCCACCAGCTCTCTGCCAGAACAAACCTTCTAGAAGGTGCAGATTGTTCACTGAAATGAAAATGAGTTAGGGCTTGTAGCCTTTAAGGGGCTCAGGGCTAAACCCTTCCACCTGTGATGACAACAGTTTTGTTGACAGCTGTTTATGAAAACACAAGGGCTCACCCAGTCTCCTGAAACACCAGTGACTGGTGTTAACTCCTGTGCATCGTCAGCACCAACACAGTTTGGCTGGTAGACCTTGTCAGGGTCTACCCTCCCAGCTGATGGGTAAGAGGGGCTTGTTCTGGCAGTCTTAACAAGTGTTGAGCTAAACAGGGGGGAGTGATCTCATCAGCAGTGTGTGTCTTCCAGGTACAAACACAAGCACATTTTCTACAGGTACCAGAAAAACATATGGCAAGGTCTGAAGTGGAGACTGCTGCTCTAAAGCTTCTCAAGGAGTGCCAAGACAACACTCTCTGTGATCATAAAAATGTCTTTCCCTGGCTGAGAAGGGTTTTCTGCTCCAAGAGACAGGAATGGGATCACAGAATTTTATAATGACAGAATAGTCTGGGTTGGAAGGGACCTTTAAAGAGTATGTGGTTCCACCTCCTGCCATGAGCAGGGACACCTTCCACTATCCCAAGTTGCTCAGAGCCCTGTGCAGCCTGGCCTTGGACACTTCCAGGGATGGGGCAGCCACAGCTTCTCTGGACAACCTGTTTCAGGGCCTCCCCACCCTCAGAGTAAAGAATTTCTAATATCTAATCTAACCCTACACTCTGTCAGTGGGAAGCCATTCCCCCTTGTCCTGTCACTACATGTCCTTGCAATGAACATCTCAATGTCAGCTGAGATCAGAACAAACAGTCAGAAGTTTTTGTTCTTGCTGAAGAGAGACCAGAAACAAACCCCTGTCCCAGCACTTCCTCCAGTGTGAGGTGTTTTGGCTCAATTCTTCTCATAACTCTTTGTTTTTCAGACTTCCTTGGTTCTGGTCAACATGGGAAGGCAGAATAAAGCAAGGAAATCTGTTCTCTATATGATGGCCAGACTAATGTGGGGGTGAAGCATCCTCCAAACTTCACATCCCCTCTGAGCATAATAAGAACTTTGACATCCAGTTCTTATATGGTCAACACAGTTATGGACACAAGCAGTGGGATCCAGATGGTAGTGACATTGGAGATGCCTTATGGCATCATGTTGGGCTTCGAGCCCATTCTGGTGCTGGTTTTACAAGGTCTGGGGTTTGCTAGCTCCTTGCATGGATTTCAAGACATGCTAGGGCACCTGATAGAGCATCTGTGATCATAGAGGTGAAGTCCAGCAGTCTCTGATAAAGGTGAGAACTTAAATGACGTCTGCCATGCTCCTCCCCAAAGCCTGGGACTTAAGAGTGGTCACTCTCCTATCCTCCACTTGTACAGGCAACACAAGCTCCTGTTCCCCATTCCCTAATGTTCACAAACATCACAGAATTCCAGCATAGTTTGGGCTGGAAGGGGCCTTCAAGATCATCTCATTACAAGCCCCCTGCCATGGGCAGTGACACCTTCCACTAGACCAGGTTTCTCCAAGCCCCGTCCAACCTGGCCTTGGACATTTGTTAGGAGCCCTCAGTGACAACAACTCACTGACCTCCAAATCAACCCCTGGTGCCACACAGGAAGAAGTTACCTAAAAATACTGAGTTCTGATGATATCAAGTGTCCCTCCACTAGCAAACACTGAAGTTCTTTTGGAACTTTTTGCTGAAGCAATTATTTTGTTTTCTGTGAAGCAACATCATAAGACCCTGAGCTTATCCAGCAGGACATTACATTTCTGCTAAGGTTTCATAACAGTAAGATGTCTTGCTGGTGGTACATGAAGTCTTTCAATCAGCTGCAGAGATGGAGAAAAACAACCTGCAAAAGCCTCTTGATGCTATAAAGTCTACTGGTGGCTTGGCAGTTCAGGTTAAATTTAGCCTGCAGGCCAGGGGTCCCTGAGGTCACCAAGACTGTGAAAACATAGGGAATAAAAAGTCTTATGTTGTAGAGTTTTTATGTAATGACAAAGCTGCTCTCAACAGAGGGGTGGCAACCCAGCAGCTGGGAAATGTACCCAACTCACTCCTGCCACTGCCTCCTGGCATTAAAAAAAAGGAACAATGAAAGGAAAGGATTAAACTTGCTTAGATGAGTGTCTTTTAACCCTTCTGCACCATGTCTTTAGCTAGGCACACAAAGAGGATGGAGCAGATAGGGACAATGGTAATAGACAGGCATCTCCTCAAGTCCTGCTCACATGCAGCGTGTCCTGTTGAACTCAGAAAAGTTCATCTCTCTCTTTACACTAGTGTTGAGCCCACAGAGCTCTCTGATATTTACAGAAGTGTATCTTCCCTGCATTACATAAAGTGTAAAATGCTTTTAGCTGTTGCTAGCATCAGGGAAGGAGCTGTAAATACATCATTGCCTTCCGTGGTGTGTTTTGCTGGCAGGATTGGAGCTGCACCATCTGCCTTGAGGGGTGACTCAAGGCTGGGCATATTTTCACTGACACCCTCAAGCCTGTGAGGGCTTAGTGCTGCTCACAACAGCAGAAACAAGAGCAGCTGGGTGGAAAACCTCTACTTACCCTGCCACAGCTTGAGACACGGGTGACAGGCAAAACAAGGATGATAAACACCAACTGCTCCACCTCACTGCTACTGGTGTTTCACATGGACTGCTTGTTCCAACCCCCTGCCATGGGCAGGGACATCGTCCACTAGACCAAGTTGCTCCAAGCCCCGTCCAACATGGCCTTCAATACTTCCAGGGATCCAGGGGCTTCTCTGGGTTTCTCTGGACAACCCGTGCCATGGCCTCCTCACCCTCATAGCCAACAATTTCTTACTAATACCTAATTTACATCTGCCCCCTCTCAGTTTAGAGCCATTACCCCTTGCCACGCTGTGTCCTGTTCACTGAGCCATGGTATAAAGGCAGCAAAGGGTGTTGGTGGAGCCAGAGAATCTCCAGACCTCACCACCAAGAGGTGGCTCTCGACAAGAAGCTGCAGTGCTGCCCAGAAACTCCACCTGTAGCTGAGTCACAGCACCCACATGCCCAGGCGGTGCGAGGAGGTGGCTTTTTATTATTTAAGGACTGCTCCTTCAATGGGAAGCCTGGTGCAGGCTTTGTTCTCAAAAACCTCCTCCCAGGAGTGGAGTCCCAGTGCTGTGACCCCTGGCAGAGCTTTCTCCTGGATGCCTGGAAGGAAGGGCAGTGGGGCAGGACGATGCCAGCACGTCTGGCCAGCGTGGCTCTGCAGGTTGAAAGGGCTCCTGCTTGACCCCTCTGATGTCATCTCTGTCCTGCTCCATCATCACTTTAACTAAAGAGCAGCTGATGGATTAACTGGATCCAAATGACACCAGGTCTTCAAACAGACCTACCCACCAGCCTCATGAGAGGGTATATGAGTAACTACAAACATAAGGAGGAAGAACTTTGTGCCATTGCAACTCCCTCTGGTTCCCTATATCTCTTCCTCCCTTGGTGGTATTCAAGGCAGACCCTCCTTTGATTTCCAGTCTCAATTAAATGGCCAGTTTTATC
Organism: Sakesphorus luctuosus; assembly: GCA_013396695.1. NCBI lineage: Eukaryota > Metazoa > Chordata > Aves > Passeriformes > Thamnophilidae > Sakesphorus > Sakesphorus luctuosus. The sequence goes on along the minus strand of VWZD01004555.1, from coordinate 304,587 downwards.
TCCTTGCAGCTCACAGCAACGTGTTTCTTCAGCAGAAACAGCCCTTCTTCACCTGCACCTTTTACCCCTGGGTATCTCGATAGCATCCTCAGCCTCTGCCTGAACCAGCCAGCACATGTGAATCAGCATTTCCTTCTCTGGGCTTTCAAGTTTATTTATCCTTCACTTCTCTGGGGACTCTGGATCCTCTTATTAACAAACAGAAAAAAAAAAAAGGCAGCAAACTTTTGCTTTTACTTTCACCTCATCTTAAATCCCCCTTAATTATGGCTCCATCTCCCTCCAGCATCACACAGTGCTGAAGCTCCCACCTGATCCTGTATCTTCTCCCTGAATGAGGAGATCTTGCCCTTGAAGAAGCAAGCGGGGCCAAGCTGATTCCTGTGATGTTTAACGACAGGGTGAAGTGGTAGAGTGCCCTTTATGGTGTTTTGAAAGGAAATTGTACAGGAACAATGTCGCAAGCAGTGTGGCTATTGAAAACCCTTCACAAAAGGAGTTTGCCACAAGAGGAAAAGCAGCTTAATCAGTTGAACTAATCACTGTAGGTGGTTGAGTGTCCCTGAGGGTCTGTAAAATTAAATATAATGGGAAAAGAAATATATCACAGCTTGCCTATGCTCCTCAGTGGAGCCGCCAACGGATATGGGACGTTCCCTGCCTGGCCTCGAGCCTGCCATGACCGTCCTTTGGGCTTCCCCTTGCAGGACCACGCTCACCTCTGCGTAAACCCCAGGCCATAGCTTGGCTGGGATGAGCCCCAGGAGGTTTCCCAGCAGTGCAGACTCTGAGTGGGCAGCAAGGACAGGGATGCCCAGACTGTGTGCTCACCCCAGATAACCCAGTCTATGGTGTGGGTGTGAGCAGGAGGGTCAGTGGTGCTTACCCAACCCTCCTGCTTCAGGAAGAGGAAATCGTCTCTGACTGCCACCCAGAGTTCCCCAGGGAAGGAGGATATTTCTGCCTCCCCCAGCTCTGAATTAAATTAAGTCCAGAAGACGATGCACACAAAAAAATAATAATACAGACTGTTTTTCCCTCATCACTTAAGTGTAAAGCCAAGTTGACAGTAAGTAGTAAATACACTCAGGCAATGCAAGAGAAAACTTGGGGCCATTTCTGTAATTCTGTTGTTGAAAGCCCTAAGTATTTAGGACACACTGAAGGGAGATGGGGAGAGCTCATGAGCCTCTTTGCTGCCAACCCTTCTCCCCATGCATGAGCCAAGAGGACCTACACAGCATTCTGCTCCAGCTCTCCATGGAAGGGCTTTATAAGGATGGTTTCCCAGGTGAAGAAACACCCCTCATAAAATCCCATCTAACAGGAGAAGGAGGAGATCACGTGAAACTCAGTCACAGTTAAGGGTGACTGCAAGTCACAGTCCTTCACCTGAGGTGATCATGGTCCTCAACAGCTGGCTGGGACAGGCAGAGCAGCTGGTCACCCCAAAAGCCTGGAGACACATCAGCTGCACGGAAGAAGCACAAGGGCTTCCTACTTTTTCTGCTGAAAAGAGGAATTCAGGTGTCTTTTGCAAAGAGGGTGTAGAGTAACTCTCAGGCTTTTATTCCCTCCTCTCCAGGACTTGGCTCTCTGCTTCCCTCTGCCATCCTCTTCTGTCCTTGTCCATAGACAAGAAACACCAAAACCCCTGTGAGGTACTAGCTAGTATGTATGAACATCTGAGGATCAACTTCTGGTAAGGTATTCAGCCTGTTTTGACTTTTGAGTCCAGAAAGGTTGATTATGTTAGCGCAAAGTTTTTAAGACCTCCCAAGCAACCTTCTCCAGGTTCTCAGGAAAACCGTTCCCCTTTCTCAGGTGACACAAAACCATTCCACTTCTTTTAGTCAGAAGACCAAGAAGTAGGTACAAACTCACCTGTCTTAACCTGTTGCAACTCCATATATTCCATGTAAATCCTACCTAAATTGGTCAATGATTTTTATCAATCCTACAAGGCTGGTGCAAACCTTTGTTCATGCAACTCCAGGCCAAAGGATTCATCCATCTGGACCCCCCATCCCAAAACACATCATATCAAGATGCCATGGGAACTGGAGGAACTCTGTACAACATGAAGTTGACTTGCAGTGCTTCAACAGACAGTTAAGAAATGGTGGTTTTGAGAATTTTTTTAAAAACAAGGAGCCAAAGTAAGAGCCCACCTGCCCAAGGAGACCACATCCCAGCACAGCCTGTGCTCTGCTAGCAGCAAGGCACTGGCCTGGGACAGTCTCAAGTCAGAGGAGAGGACTTGAGAAATGGGTCTGTTGTGCCCCATATGCCAGAGTACTTTTTTTTCTTCCACCAGAAGTCCTGCCACCACCCAGGAAAACTATCTCCTTCCCTGGAGGTGGTTGCCTACGGGAGGTGAAACCATTTGGTGCCTTCGGACCTGTATGAAAAAACCTGCCTCTGCTGCTCTCTTTCCATGATCCCAACAAGCAATGATGCTCCCTATCACCCTCATCAGGAGGTGGCAGTCACACCTCGTGACTTTAAGCCAAGAGAGGGAAACACCAGGTGTGAGATTTCTGCCAGGAGAGGTGGGGAGGGCAGTACCTCTCCCTGGTCTCCTGCCCTGTTGATAAGCTCTTTGCGGGACCTCACCAGCTCCTGTAAGCTTTTACAACACCCTGTGCTACCAAACCCTCCATCAGATGTGGCTCTGATGTTGACTGCTGTCATGGAAAATGCAACCAGGCTTTCTAAATGACACTTAATTCACTCTGTATACCCATCTTACACAACAAATGAGGCATGCAGCCATGGAAAAATCACAGAATGCCAGAATGGTTTGGGTTGGAAATGACCTTAAAGATCATGCAGTTCCATCCTCTGCCATAAGCAGGAACACCTTCCAGTAGACCAGATTACTCAGGGCTCCATCCAGCCTGGCCTAGAACACTTTCAGGGATGGGGCAGCCATCTGGGAAAAAATGACTTATGGAGGGTAAAAACAGTGTATATGCAAGGAGAGAGCTATGGCTGCAAGCTCGTAAGGTTGCTTGTCCCCAAGGGAGGGAAGGTGCATTGCAGAGACCTCAGGGTAGGTGAGCTGTGCTGCTCCACAGCACAGTGACAGCACTTCCCGAGGAAAGGTGACGTGAAGGAAGCAGGGACAGGCGCTATTTATAGCAGAGCTGGACACCAGTGTCGTTTTACATGAGAAACAAAAGGTGCTTCACTGGGTCCAAGATATGCCCTTTTCTAAATATCACTGTTAGAGAGGCAAGAGAGGCCCACACACACGCTGGGAAGGAATTGGTGTCATTGAAGAGACCACCTGCAGAAAAGCAAGGCAGATTTCTGGGTGCCAATGTGCTTTATCAGCTTTTTTATAATAGCTGTTTTATATATAAAGATCCAGCCAAGCTGAAGGTCAGCTAAAACCAGGCAAGGTCAGCTGGACCTGTGCATTGAGCAGAGGTCAAACTGAGGGTTGACACCTCGACCCAAGATGGATGGCCACTTGTGAGCATGACTTCCATGGCAGGAACATGCCCACCATGGTCAGCTGGGATTTGTCAATCTTAGATGAGGCAACACTGGGCAGGAAGAGCCCCTGCACCATGTACAGGCATTGCTGGTGGGGTCTGGGGTGCTGCTTAGTGCCAAGTGCTCACCACACTCAGGAGGAGGGGAAAAACTGCCTGATGAAAACCAGACCCAGGTGTGGCCAGGACTTTGAGGCCACACTTGATTTTAACAAACTCAGCAGGATAAGCTCTTCTCTTCTTGCAAATCCATTGCATGTCAGCCCTACTACTGTTCTTGGCTGCTAATATTTCTAAGAATGGGGCCTTCTAAGGTACCTTCTACTCCCTTCTAATGAACCAGGTTTTCTTCCCTTGGGTCCAGGCATCGAGAGCTGCTTCCTAACCCCACCCCAACCCATCCATCACCAAATAGCCCTGCTTAGCCTCTCCCAAGTGTTGCTGCCTCCGATGCCCCATCCACAATCTTGTAATTTTGAGTATCTCTGTACTCACATAAGATTTAAAACAAAAACCCTGTAACTGCTGACTGTTTTTCCTGTCATAAAATCTCACCCTGAGGGATTTTTATACCACCTGTATGGCTCCACCTGCTCCAAAATGAAGATTTTCTCCACCACCTCACCCCCCCACTGATAAGGGAGGGGCCCATGCCTTTTTCTATTAAATACTGATTTAAAAGACTGCTTTTTTAGTCCAGCTCCATCTACCCCAGCCTTTTAGCTTTTTGCAATTAAAATAAGTATGGTTTTCTGCCTAGGCACTGACACCACTGTGGAGGACTCGAGTAGGCCTGCATACCCTCTGCTCTTTCCATTTTTTTTTTCATTTGTGACTGCTTAGGGCTGAAATGATCCAATGTCTCCTCCAGAATGGTGCTAGATCAATTGGGTTCTAAGGCTTTTTTTCTCTCCTCTTGGGATGTTATCCCAGTGTTACCTGGTCTGGGCTGTATCTCACTGCATGATCTTCCAACTCCAGCCCAAGACAGTTTCTTCTGCTATCCTTCCTTGCCATCTGTGCAAGAGGCAGGGATGCCCTGGGGGGCTGAATATTTCTGTCTGTGATGACTTATCTTGAGGGACCAGAAAGAAAAAGAAATAGAAATGCACATCTGGCATGATCTCGCCAAGTGTCTGTTTTCGGATGGGAGGGACAAACAGTTCCACGGATCATCTCAGCTTTGGGCATTGGGCTTCAGCTCAATTCTTGGAGAAGACACTGGGCAGTTTTCCTCCTGTTCAATCACCTTGCAAACTCCTGGTTTTAGAAATATTGGATATGTTGTCTCAGCCACAGCAGAAAAAGTCAGCAGAAACAAAGCTATATATACCAACCAGCTCCCTCATTCCTTGCTTATTTCCACATTTAACCACAGTCACAATTCCTATCAAGGGCTCTAGATGCCCTCAAATAATTAAATATGCATTTAACACAATTAAATAGCCAATCAACCCAATTAAATTAACTCAATGTATTGAAATCACCAATGCCACAGGAATTCAGCTGCCTATTTAGCTCATCCCCTCCTTCCCACAGACAGACATCTGAGGCTCACTGAAACCCTTTCTTAACCAAAACATACCCACTTTTCAGGCAACCCTGAAAGTCAGGCAATTTTGCTTTTCAATAGAAAAAGAGGAAGCAGATCCCAAGGACTTAAGCTTTAACAGATAATGCCTTGCCAGCTGCCTCTTCTAATACAACTAGGGGAATCTGGCTATGTTGGAATGACTGCAAGAGGAAAAGAAGGTCCTTAAGATACTCCTGGAGCAATATAGGACAGATCCCAGATTTAAAAGACAAACCAGAGGGATGGACAGACTGTATTTTCAGGATGTCAGTGCTCAAATAAGGGTTTATATATTTATCCAGTGCTGACAGCTGCTCAACAGCAGCCCTGTCCAAAGACACTGCATGTGACAGTGGAAGGAGGTGTGCAACAAGGAAGAGAAGATTAAAAAAAAACAACATTAAAGAGGTTTCACCTACCTCCGGTCGTTTCTCCTCCTTCTGAACAGTTTTTTGGTGTGTGCAATTTCAGCTTCATGAGGCAACGGATGGTAACCCTGGAAAACAGAGGGAAAAGCAGCAATGAGCTCCAAGGGACAGGAGGCATCAACATGGAAGAGGTCAGAGTGGGACAGAGCTGTGCGCCTGCATGTGAGCATGGTAAAAGAGATAGGTTCCCATCCAAACATCCCTACAACATCCCAGACCCTACAAAAGCAGGTCTGGAAGTCCCAGCCTTGTGGTACCCTTTTGGGGCCTTCAAGGAGCAGGGAATGAGGTTATCTGCAATTTCTATATGGGAGAAAGCACACAGGGCAAGTAATTGGATCACATATGTATATAGATACCAGCACACATCAATGACAGGGAATTCACCCACTTTACACACAACCCTTGTCTACCTAAGCCATTCTTCCCCTGGGCTGTTTCCTTTGTATATTTATCCCAAGCCCAGCTGTAAAAATGTCTGTCTCAGCATCATTTTGAGGACGCTGGAGAAAGCCAACAGGAGCCACAGCTGGCAGGTCTGTGCCCTCATGCCAGAAGGAAGGGAATAACCACAACACCAGCACCTTGCTGAGCTTGCCCACCATGAGGTCAATCCCATGGAAAGGACAGGTAGCACCCACCTTATTGGAAACAACTGAGATGACAAAGATGTTAAATGATGTGCCCAAGCCCAAAATGAAGGAAGACAGATTTAGACTAGATACTAAGAAGAAATTCTTTACTTGGAATTAGGAAGAAATTCTTTACTATAAGGGTGGTGAGGCCCTGGCACAGGTTGCCCAGAGAGGTTGTGGACTGCCCATGCCTGGAAGAGTCCAAGGCCAGGTTGGATGGGGTTTTCAGCACCTGGGCTACTGGAAGGTGTCCCTGACCATGGTAGGGGGGCTGGAACAAGATGATCTTTAAGAACCCTTCCAACACAAGCCATTCTAAGATTCTGATTCTAAGCCAAGGCTGTGGAAGAGTGGTGTGTAACTCCAGCTGCTGTCTCTCCAGTGCCCTCTTTCCACCAAAGGTGCTGACTCTGACGTGGCATGTTCATCTGATAAGGGGGATTCTGTATTTGCCATCCTACTATGGGCAAGACAAGGCTTCATTAATGCTCGTGAACAGCTCTGAGGCTCCTGGATGAAAGACTCCGCCTAAGTCCAAAGTATTATTTATTTTCCAGGGACCACAGAGCTGTCATAATCATAATGAATGTTATTTATGTAGTATTGTACTTCCCCAGCTGGCAATAAAAACCCTGTAAAAGTCGTTCCTTTTATTTCCATCGCAATCTATCTCAGTCTGGAGCTCCAGCCACTGCTGGTGAATCACCACACATGAGGGGCCATGAGGGAGCAGCCTGGGCAAGGGCAAGGGCTGGGTGGGGATGTACCTAATTGAACAGCAGTTTTGTGATATTGGCATGACAACACAACACACCAACTTCAAAAAAAAGTCCCTCTCTCTGCATGAAGAGCCTTTAAAAATGGCAGTTAAATTTCTGTAGTGGTTACTGAGACAATAATATTTTGAATTTCTCTGGTGGAGGACGTAACTGGGGAGAAAGGTTGCTGGGGATGACAATGAATTTAGGCATGCAGGCCAGGCAGGCTCTGCTGAGTCCAAGACTGACAGGGTTTATTGTGACCATCCATCCTGACCACCTGCAAAAAGCCTGGAGAAACTGGCACTGCAGCAACCCTACAGTTCCCACAGCAGCTGGAGTCTTCCCCTTTGGAGATCTTCTCTCCTCAAGACTTCAAGCAATGAAGAATTCACCAAGCCAAAATATAAAGCTATTAGAAAATGTCCAAAGGAGGGCTATGACTATGGTGAAGGGTCTAGAGGGGAAGCACATGGTGGGATTGTTGGGGCTATCCCATGCAGGGCCAGCAGCTGGACTTGACAATCCTTGTGGGGTCCTTCCAACTCAGGATATTCTGTGATTCTGCAGTAACTTAGAATCACAGAATCCTAGAACAGTTAGGGTAGGAAGGAATCTTAGAGATCATGCAGTTCCAACCCACCTGCCATGGGCAAAGAGAACTTCCACTAGACCAGGTTGCTCATATTGACTCTTCTATATTACTGTGGGCTGTGGCTTGAGTCTTCCTAATCACTTACTTTCCCAATCATTCATTTTCACTGAATGCCACCGAGATCTCTGTGACTCTGAAAAATTACTTGCAATTGGCCAATGGATACCAAACCAAATGAGAAAAGGAAGGGAAGGAGGAGGCATTCATCAGGCATGCTAGTTTAGGACATGATGCTAAAAATAGTACAATAATCAGTGAGGCTGTTTCTAGATGCTTTACTACCACAGCAGGCTAAAGCTTGGGGTATTTTTAAGAATTAAAGCTGTGCTGCAGACACACATGCAAATACAATTACCTTGGAAAAATGAAACTATTTCTGCAGAACACAAGGACCAATTTCCTCTAGTGGAGCCCTCATTAAAGTCTCTGCTTTTTCCAACTAGAAACCCTATGTACAGTGGTGCATTCCCCCATGTCCTGCTTGCAGAGAATCCCAGTGCTTTCTCAGACCTCTACCCACCAGCAGTTGACATGCACAATATGAAAGAAGAATTAATTAGGCAGGAATAAGCTCCTAATCCAAGGAGCACTCCTGGACACTGCTTGTGCCTGAAGAGAGAACTCTGTGTCCCCATTAAGAAAATCAAACATCTCCCTTCTCCAGACGAGCAGTTCCCTTCCTTAGTCCTACTCATGAGACAATGTTTTGGAAAAAAAGAGTCACCGATCCCTACTCTTGTCTATTTTGGTGCCTCAACAGAGCTAAATTTGGAAGGCAGAAAAGTTGACTTTTTTGTGCAGTGAGCTGATGTAAAAGGAAATATCAGAAACTTGCAAGTAGGGCGGAGCAGCCAGAGAAGACCAGAGGTGATGGGTGGGTGGGGACAGGCCAGAATCCCAAGGGAATGGTGAGAGCTTTGATAACATGGCTCTGTCCCAAGGCTGCTCCCCACCACGGGTCACACAGGACAGCAATGGAAGTGCCTTCAGCAGAGCCAGCTGAGGACAACATGGATCTGAAATGCAGCTCTTCTACTTTTCAGCAGACACATGCCTTATGAAGCCAAAATCTCTGATCATTTCCAAAGGGAAATGTCTCACAAGGGAGAAGGCCACTCTCTGCTCTGCAATAGGTCTACAAGAATGCCCATACAAGAGGAATGGGTTTTGCTTCTGTTCGGGCCACAGACACCATCAGACTCAGGTGCTCATGGTTTTCATAGGCAGGTTAGCAACTCCTCAATTTTGGCTGCAAAATCACTTTGGTCTCTTTCCCACATGGGTTTTATTTTGTTATTTATTCGCAGGAGGCTGGAGAAGGTAACAAACCAGTATTTCCATGCTGCTGGTTCTGGAAGCAAGGGCTGTGGGAAAAACAAAGTACAAGAAGCCCATGGTCACAGGAAAGATCGCTAACAGGGGTCATTTTCAATTTTGGAGTGAAACACTCTGTGGTTTGCATGGTGGGAAGCTTGGAGCAGAACCTGAGACACCCATGGGACTTCTAATGCATGTATGTTCCAGTTTAAACCATAAACATACATGATTTAACAAGAAAGGCCAAAAGCTCTGGTAAAAAGTGTTGCTCAGGAATGGTCTGCTCCCTGGGCCCATTCCCAAGTGTTGTGATGTGCATACATACTGTTAGATTTTTGAGGGAAAGCAGCTCCTGGAGAAGGTGGTATCTGTCAAACTTAGATGACTGTCATATGGCCAGCTAGCATACACCAAGGGGAAATCTGTCACCCCCTGGAATTGCTGCAAACAGAGGCTGGAGGGAGCAGGTTTGAACGCCATGCACATGGTTTTTGTGCTTTACCTTCCTAATGAAGGTGTCTATCCAACCTTCAGCCCTGTCCACCTGTCTGTGGGCGTCCAGAAAGCTGGCAGGTCCCTCTCTGCTGCCCCAGACCCATCTACATCAAATTTTAATGAAAGAACAAATAAAAAGCTTTCAAGATCTCAATGGAAATCTGCAGCAACCCAAGAATCTCTACCCCTTCCCCCACTGATACCTGCCCCTCCTTGGCAATACCCCTCTGCTGATTCCCCCCACATCTCAGCCCAGTAACCTGCAAGATACTGGCTTGGGAATGACAGAAGGAAGAGGGGCAGGAACAGACGAGGGAAATGGTTGGGTTTAGTGCGACCCTGCTAAAAGAAAGAGCTTTGGTATCATTCTTCTCATGCCTCCTTTGCAGCAGCAGCATCTGAAGAAGATGGAGGAAGGCATCAGCTTTGCCTCTTTTTCTGGTGATGGCAAATTGGTAGAATCCTAGAATGATTTGGGTTGAGACCTTGAAGACCACCTAGTCCCTCCATTCCTGCCAGGGATGGTGCAGCCACATCTTCTCTGCTCAACCTGTGCCAGGTCCTGCCCACCCTCACAGACAGCAATTCCTTCCCAATATCCCATCTAATCCTGCCCTCTGGCACTGGGAAGCCATTCCCTGTGTCCTGTTCCTCCATCCCTTGTCCCCAGTCCCTCTCCAGCTCTCCTGGAGTCCCTTTAGGCACTGGCAGGGGCTCTCAGGTGTCCCTGGAGCCTTCTCTTCTCCAAGTGAGCCCCCCAGCTCTCCCAGCCTGGCTCCAGAGCAGAGGGGCTCCAGCCCTGGGGCATCTCCACAGCCTCCTTTGGACTCGCTCCAGCAGCTCCACATCCTTGTGCTGTTGTTCCCCAGGGCTGGAAGCACCTCTGCAGGTGGAGTCTCACCTGAGGGGGCAGAGGGACAGAATCCTCCCCTGCCCTGCTGCCCACTCTGTGGGATCAGCCCAGGGTATGGGGGGTTTCAGGGCTAGCATGTCCAGCCTTTCATCCATGAACACTCCCAAGTCACAAGGAAATAAGCAGGAATGGGGCAGGCAGCATGTCTACAGCTGGTTCTTCTGTGATCACCACGAGGCAGCAAATCACAGCAACTTCTTTGGGGTCTGACAAAAATCGACTTACAAAAGGGAGGGTCCTACCTGGGATGAACCTGCACCCTCCCTCCTCCATTTCTGCACTTTTAAAGTGCAAACAGTTGCCTGAGGTGGCTGAACTTGTGGTGTGCTTCACAGAGTCTCAAGGGGCTACTACAGGTTTAGGTTCAGTGCTTCATCCCCATGGCTTTCATGTCTAACACAGCCTGACCTTGAGATGTGGAACACCCCAGAAAGCAACTGTCCTCACTCAGTTTCTTCCACAGACTTTCCCAGCCTGTGATGGTCAAGTATGTGAAGATGCCTGAATAGGAACCAGCAACACTGAAAATCGTGAAAATGACCAAAAGGTTGAGAAAAGCAACTGGACTGATGGAAAAAAACAATGCTCAGGTGATGAGAGAGGGAAAAGTAATGATCCAATCATACCACAGGATCAGTCTGCAGGAGCTTTATCTGAAGAGCCTTTTGTGCCCTCAAGAAACATCCACCCTTGCTTATCTTAAACAAATGGTTGCAGAAGGCCTGAACTGAACAAACAGGTTATTAAGGCCTGAGGTAGGAGCCTGGAATTTCGCTGGGTTTTATTGCACACAAAGTTCAGGGTGGGATTTATTTTCTGGGGGGGTGGGAAGGGTGAGGTGGGGCTGGGATCACAGCAGCCCCTAATATGCTCCATCTGCCTGTGCAAGGGCAACAACAGAAATACCAAAGTTGGAGGGACTGTAAAAGGAAAGATGTATTGTGGTTCCAGAAATGATCAGCAGAAACCAGTCCAGTGAAATGCAACAACCCATGATAAGGCTTTCATCTGCCTCTAGGATGGGTTTCCCATGTCAGGAAAATCTGAGACAGCACAGAGCTGCACATATATTTAACTTTTATTGTGCCAGTCCCACAGTTCCAGTGCCTATGGAGTTGAATGTGCCAATATTCAGTACAACCATGTCAGGATCCCACCAGGAATAACAACCCCACACTGGCAGCATCCCCATCACTTCTACCTATCCAAGGCCAGCATTCTAGTGGAGGTAATCCTAGTGGAAGGTGTCCCTATCCATGGCAGGGGAGTTGGAAAGTGATGAACTTTAAAGTCTCTCCCAACCCAGACCTTTCTGCAATTCCGTGGTTCAATGATGTATCAACATCAGTAAGTCCTGTGGGCACTTCCAGCAGAGCTATTTCCTTAGTGGCCACTTGCCTCTTCCCCTTCCAGGAATTCCCACAGCTTTAGTCTGTCACTCTCCTCTCTCACACAAGGGGAATTTTTTACCTCTTGAAAGGAGAGAGTTGAGGCACAAACCAAAGCCTTGACCTGGTCTGGAGGCCATGGAAGGACACCAAACACTTTCAGGAAGCCACATGGAAATTATTTCCTCTCTGCTAAAACATAAGTGATAAATCTGTTCCTTTAAATTGCAAGCTATTCATTTTTTTCCTGAAAGGTGCTTACAGTAAGAGTTGCTTCTGAATAAGGAAGCAGTCACTGCTCAACATCCATGGAATAGGAAGTACATCAATTTTACAAAATACTCCCTGCACAAGACAAAGGGCAGGTAAATCCTTACAGCACCTGATGGTTGTGGCTCTCCCATCCTTCCTCACTCACAACACAGCACACATGGGTCCCACAAACTTTGAGGACACTTTATTTTCAATCATTGGAGCCAGGGTTAAATTAAACTATGGAGCTCACAAAGAGGAATTAGTTTCCAGGCTTCCAAGAGCTAGAAAAGGAGCAAAACTCTCCCAGCTTTGCCACCACTGATCCAACAAGAGCTGTGGTGGAAAAGAGATGTTCTGTGGGACCTTGACAGTAGGAGGTGCTTGCTTGATGAATCATGCAGCATGTCTCAAAGAGGAGTTCAAGAAGCATTTAGGCAACACTCTCAGGCACATGCTGGGATTGCTGGGGTGTCCTGTGCAGGGTCAGAGCTGGACTTGATATCACTGTGGGTCCTTTGCAACTCAGGACTTTATATGATTCTATGATTTTAAGTCGTTCCATGGGAGATGTCCTGGCCTGAAGGATTTCATGATTAACTGCATCTTTGGGGAGTTCACCATAAATCACAGATTGCCAGCAGAGGCTGAACATACAGCTGCAGCACACCTGCCTCAGTGATGAGCACCCTGAAGCAGACTTTTTCCAAAAAAAACCCTCCAAGGATGAAGAGACAGCTGTGGCTGTGATCAGGACTGATGGCTAAGTATCACTTTTTAGGTATCATTAAAAACACCAGCACTATTCCCTATAGGACTCTGACTCCCCACATTTAACCAAGGACATAAACTCTTGGACTCCCACTTGCTGAGTGTTAGTGCTGAATGCTAATGATGGTGTACATGGTCCCTCTCACAGAGTGATGGGTGTTCTCATCAATTACAGACTCTACACATGCAGTCCCAGACCCAAAGAATTATCATTCAGACCCTTATTTTCCCACCACCTCTCCTTGGTGTCTCTCCTGGCAGAGAGCAGACACAGCTAGAGGGCAGACAGCATTGAAAATGGCACTAAATATTAAGTTGTCCCACCTCATCCCTCTGCAGCCAGCTCTGGGATGACACACAAGACTCAAAGAACGGCAGAACAACCCAGCATGAAACTCCCTGTGTGGGGTGAAGGATGCAAATGCAATTAAAGCATTAGAATAATTAGGCAAAGCATCCCAAGTGAAACATAACCTAACTCTTCCTCAATGCCTTCTGCTGATTACTCACAGTAAGTTTTCCAGGGTCTATTTTTAACTCTTGGCCCCTAAGCTCCTGAATTATACATAATTCAGAGATAATAAAACTTTAAAAACCAGGACAAAGTCTCCTAGGAGGAACTACCTCTGCAAACACACACGTACACAGCAGCACAACCAGGACAGGCAGGAACAAAAGCCCAACCAGTGCCACTAAGGCCCAGCTAAGCCACCGAGATGGGGACAGGCTGGAGACACTGCTGCACTGAGACAGGGTGCTCCAGACACGCCAACACGGACACACAGTGCCATAGGAAGAGTATAAATAACAGACAAAAGAAATCCCCTTTTGTTACCAGAATCCGCAAATCCCAAATCAGTTACAAGCTGACTTAGGAAATGGAGTTTTTCCCATGTTATAGCAAAATGGGAACAATACTTTGAGAGTGGAAGTAACTCTAATTGTTTTAACTGATGTTATTTTAGTGTTGTTTAGGTTTATTGTTTATTTGTATGTATTTCCTCTACCCTGGTCAGGCTTAAAAACAAACTGTACTGTCAGCAGTAAAGCATCCCATCCATAAATAAATACATTTATCCAGTAAGTATAGATATAACCACATCATTGCTTGGAGTCCTTAAATGCAGAACATTTAAAGAATCACTAAAATAAATCACATTGATGACCTGGGTTTTCTTTTCTCTGGAAAAGGGAGCCTTTTTCAGCTAGCACTAGGAATAAATACTGACAACATCACTTGAGACCAGGAGGCACCAGACATGCTGTTTTGTTTGCAGTCTGTCCAGGTAGCCCAAGCTCATCCTCAGAAAGGGCTGCTCTACTCTGACAACCTTTTCCTACATTTTCCTTGGCTTGCACTAGGTTTGGAGGTGAGAGAGGAATTGCTTTAGCTGGGACTTAAAAGTGTTAGGAGGTTGCCATGGGAATATTTATAACTCAACCTATTTCAGTCCCTCTGAGACCTCACATTTCTTTAAAATATGCTTTTTCTCTATAGTTTTCACGTTCCTCAGTCTGGTTTCTCCTAGTCCCTTGTCTCCTTCAAAGCCTACCACCCTAATTTGTGCACCTTGATGGGCTGTTTGACCATGGCTCCCCAGTAGAGAGTAAGCAGCCAGGTGAGATGGCAGTAGGTTCCTTTGTTCACCATTCCATCCTTGGCACCTCCCCACTGTTCCATTGTGGTGGGTGGTGCCATGAGGAAAAGACCTGGGGGCAGAACAGGGGCTTCCTTGATTAATTTTTAAGATGATGTTCAATAGACCCCACAGGACCTCAGGGAGTTTGGGACCAGAGCCCAGTACACCTTTAAGCTGCTGGATCTCTGTGCAATCCCCAGTGTTGGTACAGCCTCCTCTGGCCAGCTGTTCTCAAACCTCAGCATCACTCCTGGCACGTGGTAAGCGCTGCATCCAAGTACATTCTCATTTCACCCTTATTATTTACAAAAGATTGTGTTTTCCGTGTCCATCTCTGCAATCCCCCAGAACCAACCCTTCAAATATCCTCTTCAGTGGAGGACTGGGGTTTCAGCCTGAAGGACCTTCAGATCATGCAAGGTGCCAGGATTTGGGATAGTACAACAGCAGTGAAAACCCTTTATTTACAGAGTGACAACTACACAACTTTACACAGAAGGGATGGCTTCTCCTTTCTTTCAACATGGGTAGATCCAGAGGCACCAGGAGGTCATTCTCACTGCTCAGCCCTTGGCACTTCCTGTTGGATGCCTTCCAAGTGCATGAACTCTTTCACCATCCTAAGATCACAGGCAATAGTTAATAATTCAAAGAGCATTTTTTGCCATTATCTGTAACACTGTGATCCATACACTGTGCTACCAAAGCAAAAGGGAATTCTGGAACCAACTCGAATAGGGTCATGGTTGTGGCAGCCCCTCCTGGACCACCAGTGGACTGTTCTTGTAGGCTGAAGCATGGTTCTTCCCTTCTCCAAGTCCCTTGCTGGAGACATTTTCCCACAGCAGATATTCCTGTTTGCAGTTGGCTGAAGACAGAGTAAATGCACTTTCCCCAAGTCTCTACCACAAAGAGATGTCTTTTCCCCTCTCTGAAATTCCTGCTTAGTCTAGTTCAGCCCAGAGAGCAAGCAAAGATCCCATGTCCCAACCATCCCAGCCTGAAAAATACCCCAGCATGCAAATGCCAATTTAACATTATAAAAGCCTTATTCTTCCCTTTGAAAGGTCCCATTCCTTCACGTGCAACACAAGGGTTTGACTTTCTCCTTGTCTGTTTGTACCTCAGTAGAAGAAACTGCTTCTTGAGTGTCCATCTGATTCCTCTCAGGATTTTCCTTTTATGCATTGAGGATCTAAAATCCCTCCTGCTGTAACGGGTTTTAATGCAGGGAAAAGCACAGAAAACATGATGCACTTGCCACAGAGTATCAGTCATATCACATCATACATTAATTATGCTGGTGGTTTTTCACTGATGTTTCACAGACCTCTGAGAGCCATAGGCTACTCTGAACAGTAAAACAAGGGTGAGTAAGGGCATCTGGAAGTAGATCTAGCATCTCCAACAACAACAAAAAATCCTGAAAAGTTCTTTTCTATCCAAAGTTGCTACAGGAGAGGCAGCAAGGTGGCCACGACCATTCTCCCATGTCTTGCAAAGGCTGAACCTCAACCATGACAACCCCAAAGACAGTGGCATCATTCAAACATCAGCTTTCCTGCCAGGGAAAGCAGAAGGTTCAGCTGCATTTGTACTGACTGTCAGGTGCTGGGTGAAGCCTCTTCAATTCATTTCACATTGGCCATGAGGACACAGCTTCAGGTGTCTCAAGAGAACCAAGTGGGGACAAAAAAGATGAGATTGAGATTGGATATAAGAAAAACTTCTTCACAGGTTGTCAAGCCCTGGCACTGGCTCCCAAGGCAGTGGTGGAGTCACCACCCCTGGAGAGATTTAAGACCTGTAGCTGTGGCATGTGGGAACTTGGTTTAGTGGTGGTCTTGGTGGAGAGGGATTAACAGTCAAATTTGATGATTTTAGAATTCTTTTCCAACCTATGCAGCTCTATGATTCCTAAAGAATCAGCACCAAAACTCAACAAACCAACACATCTCCTGGAAGTATTTTCACGCGCCAAGTGACCAACATGAAAGACCTTGCTTACTGGAGTGTCTTGGGTTATGTTGCCCCTCCTCATTACAGTTTTTACAGCTGCTTTCTAATCTCCTTGATGCCCTCCCACCTGGCAGGACTGGGCCTGTATGATGGGCTGAGCTCCAGAAGGTGGAGAGGGTCTGAGTTAGTGGCCATCAAGACCAGTATAGGCAATGAGCAGAACAGGGTATGAAAGGAAGACTGAAGATGCCCTGTGTGATGAGCCACTTGGAAGGGGGGATCAAGATGCTTCCTGCCAGAAAGATGGTGATTTTGGCAACCAGCACATCCCCCATGTCCATTCAGTTGGCTCCCTTCTCTGCCCAGGACTCCTGCCCATCTCCATGAGCACCACACCCATTAGCATCCCAAAGGTACTATGCCTTCACAGTGGCTCTGAAGTCACACAGGGAGCCTACGGCAGCCCCAGGATGCAAAACAAGGTCTCCCAAGCTACACCCCACTCTCACCTGGATAGCTGTCCTGTGGCATTAAATTAGGCAGACAAGTGTCTCCCTGTAAGTGGTTTTAGTCACCTTCACAGGCATTCTCATATAGATGAAGGAGGTGGATTTAGATAAGAGATTAGAAAGAAATTCTTCACTGTGAGGGTGGTGAGGCTCTGGCATAGGTTTCCCAGAGAAGCTGTGGCTGCCCTGTCCCTGGAAGTGTCCAAGGCCAGGCTGGATGGGGCTTAGAGCAACCTGAGATAGTGGAAGGTGTCCCTGCCCATGGCAGGGGGTTGAAACCAGATGAGCTTTAAGGTCCACTCCAATCCAAACCATTCCATGATTCCATGATACTGCTCTTTGCCCACTCCTTACACACCCATGTACAAAATGCTACAGGCACACTGGGGATCCTTCCTCCTCCCTGCATCTCTGCTTGGATCAGAGACAACACAGCAGGCCCGCATCTCTCAAGCCTGCCCTTCCCAAAACCAAGCCATCAGATGTCTGCGACTCTGTGCTTGGCAGTCTCAGCCCTTCTCTCTTTATCATTGCCAGAAATTATTCATTTAACATCCATGGCATTCTGCCAGTGAGAGCGAGGCATGAGGAGCAAAACTGTCTCCTCCACTCCTCCCGCAAACCAAAGCAACAAAAGCAAGGCTCTTCCTCAAGGAAAAAAATAAAAAAAAATTCCCACCAGCTAAGAAAAGCTGGAGGTTAATATAAATTCCATGGGTTTGAGGGGGAAATAGAGCTGCATTCAAAGACTTGATGGCTAACCACGCTTCCTTCGTTTGGCAACTGCCCGCTCTCCCGGCAGAGTTATTGAGGAAGTTAGATGAGTGCTGTATTTGTTCCAGCTGCAGATTTCCCTTAACCCCTGGTACTGGTGTTTTCCAAAAACACAGACCTTGTTTTCCGATGGTGGCTTTTCATTTTCGTGCGTGCCACATCTACAGTTATTAGCTTTAAGTGCTGTCATTTGTAGATTAAAAATAAAGAAAAAAACCCCATTGCCATTCTAAGAAGTCCAGGCTGGATGAGCAAAATGGGGGATTAAAAGGAGGCTTTCAGGAATTAGCTTGGAACAGGAAAGAAGAAGATAAGGCCATTATAAAAGCTTGTACTAATACAGGAGTCCTTTTTGTTGTGGTAATGCAGCCACACAAATTCCTATGAAGATTTATTAGTCAGGTCATAAAATCTGCTCTCCTTCCTTTTCTGATGATAAAATCAAGATTATTTTCCTCCACTAACATGTTCCTTTCTCTTAATAAGAGGAAGAAAAGTGATGTAGTTTTCCAAGACTCTGTCAGTGGTGTACAGAAGGCTACAGATGAGGCTGATATCTTCGGAATGGAGAAATACTGATGCTGAAATTCAGGTATCTAGAGACTACACAGCTTGGATGTTCCCTGTAAGCTGAGCACAGCCCCAGGTCAGTGGTACCCAATGCTGAGTGATTTGACCACTCTTGGATACACAGCACCATTTCTTCCCATCACCCCAGACCTGCTATGACACCCCACTGTCCCATGGAACTTCAGTCCAGTAAAGCATTTACTTTATGGGAATCTGCTCCTAAGTCTACTATTTGCCTTGGCCCGCAGCCAGCCAAGCACTTAGGCACATGCTTAAAGTTAAGCACAAGAGTAAACAGATTGAAGTCAGGGGGACTTAAAATTAAGCACATATTTCAAGGATTTGCTGGATAAGGGCCTTAACCCTGGTGTGCAGCATTTAACTGGGATGATTCCCAGCTGATTAGCTCCCCCTTTTTCCCAACCTCCCCTCCATCAAGCCAGGCAACAAACGGTTTCTGTTTTGCCACAACGCTAAAGGCCTGGCTTTAAAGAAACCTTGTCAAGCCTCCAGGCAAAGCATATCTTTCTTTAATTATACCTGCCTGTGAAATACCTTCCAGAAATCCCCACCCAAACAAAGCCTCAGGAAAGGAAATAACGGAAATTCTTGATGGTTTCCATGGAGGAAGCGATCGGAACCAGTGAGACGAGGTGCACGTAAGAAGAGGCTGATGACTGCTCCTACTGTACACAACTCCCAGCCTGGAGACACTCCTTAAAGCTCCAGCAGAAACTCACAGCTACCACAGCCCGCATCTCCCAGGGCAGGAGCCTCCTTGAACCTGTCCCTGGATGTCTTTGCATGTGAAAAGCCATCTGGTGGACACCTCTGGTGGAAGAAGAAAGGTCACCTGCAGGACTGATTTTGTTTTGTTTTGGTTTTTTTTTCCTTCCACGCCCTTTCATATGGGATTTTAAACTTTATTTCAATTGAATCTTCACATGCTAGGACCTCAGTGGCTGTGGGTACATGGGCAGGTCTGGCAGAGTGAAGGGCCCTCTTGGCACAGAGACAACCACTCCGAACAGTCATCCCAGGCAAGTCTTGGACAAAATAGACAAGTAGAAGATGAGAAACCTGGACAGAAAGAGATTTTCTGTTGATTTCTTCAGAAACAGGACGACTCTCATCAAGCAGCAGCAACTTGTCTAGACTTGATAGTGGATGAATGGAACATCACAAAGTCCCACTCCCATTCCTTACGCACCCCCATCCAATTCAATTCTAACTATCCTCTGCTGCATTACCCTCTGCTCCTGAACAGCTAGTTCTTTCCACCAAGGCATTAATGACTGATTTATCATAGAATCATAGAATCGATTGGGTTGGAAAAGACCTCCAAGATCATCAAGTCCAACCCTTGGGCCAACTCCACTCCCTTTACCAGATCATGGCACTCAGTGCCACAGCCAATCTGCGTTTAAAAATCTCTAGGGATGGTGAATCCACCCCCTCTCTGGGCAGCCCATTCCAATCCCTGAGCACTCTCTCTGTGAAGAATTTTTTTCTGATCTCCAACTTAAATTTCCCCTGGCAGAGCTTGAGCCCCCCGTGCCCCCTTGTCCTATTGCTGAGTGCCTGGGAGAAGAGACCAACCCCCACCTGGCCACAACTTCCCTTCAGGCACTTCCAGACAGTGCTGAGGTCACCTCTCAGCCTCCTCTTCTCCAGCACAGACACCCCCAGCTCCCTCAGCCTCTCCCCACAGCACTTGTGCTCCACTCCCTTCACCAGCCTCGTTGCTCTTCTCTGGACCCACTCCAGCACCTCAGTATCTTTCCTGAACTGAGGGGCCCAGAACTGAACACAACACTCAAGGTGTGGCCTTCCCAAGGCAGAGTCCAGGGGAAGGCTCACTGCCCTGGGCCTGCTGGCCACGCTATTTTTGATACAGGCCAGGATCCCATTGGCCTTCTTGGCCACCTGGGCACACTGTTGGCTCATGTTGAGCTTCCTGTCAATTAGTACCCCCAGGTCCCTGTGCTAAACACAGCAAAAGCACCAAATAACCATGTATCTTTGGAAAAGCACCTGTAAAAGATGCTTGGATTACTCCATCCAAACTACAGACCACCCTAGGTGACTGCTAAATGATCAATTTTCACTGCAACACATGAACAAAAAGTTATGCACTGCCACAATACTCTCCTTTTGACCCAATCTCATGTCAGGGAAGCTACTTTAGACCTCCCAGAAGAGCACAGCCACCAGGTGCTGCTCTGCAGCTCTGCTCTTCCTGAATCAGCATCTCTCAGAAGTTGAGGATGGGCAGAATAAATTTAAGTCCTGCCTTGTATGCACATTGCACCACGAAAAGACATGGCAAGCAGTAGCCAAACAAGGCAGTTTTCTTCTCCTTCAGACTGGAATGTCAGGATGGTCAAGTAGTCTACAGAGCTCCACCTCTCACGCAGCAGGTTTCCAGCCTCAGGTGCACTTGCAAACCCTTGGAGCTACTCACATTCTATTTCCATGGCCTCACTGGTCATGGGTAGCCAGGAACTAGTTTTTTGGAATGGCAGCAAAAGCGCTTTGTCTTGGAAATCTGACACACGTTACCTGCCTTCCACTAAGGTCAACATAGCCCATGTAATTATCATTTATTACTCTATTTGGAAGCACCACCAAAATCCTGAGGCTAGACACTGTTTGCAAGGATCAGAGAGCACCAAGAGAAAAGCAACACAATACCAAGGCTGAAAGAGGAACCCACAGCTTACTTGCTTTTACCTTCAAACACAGGCACTTGTAAAGAAGAAAAGAGTTTAAGAAAAAGAATCTGTTTGCCTAAGCACTTATAAATTGAACTACAAGTAGTTTTTCTTTCAACTAGAAGTTCTTGTAGTGTGTGTAGTCCCAACACTGTGGCACTGCAAGAGGGGTGGGAGTGAGACCCTGAATTCCTTCCTGGCCATGACAGTTACAGAATGACAGAATATGCTGAGTTGGAAGGACCCACAAGGATCATCGAGTCCAACCCCTGGCCCTGCACAGATCCATCCTCAAAAGTCACACCCTGTGCCCCACAGTACCATCCAAATGCTCCCTGAGCTCTGTCAGCCTTGGTGCTGTGACCACTGCTCTGGAGAGCCTATTCAGTGCACAACCTCCCTCTAGGGGAAGGACCGCTAATATCCAACGTAAACCTGCCCTGGCATAACCACAGGATCCCCTTAGGAATTCAGGCAAGACATGGGGCAACTCTGCCCCATCTCCATTTCCATGAGTTCTGCTCTCTCCAATAGTTTTTTATAACCATGTTTGGTCTTGCTTCATCTCTTGGAGCATTTGCAGAAGAAGAGGAGTTTCCACCCACCCACACTGATGATGTAGATGAAGGGAAAGAGGAGCTGCCGTTGTGCTCTTTGGATCATGTCAAGTTGCACGTACTTTTGAAGTTGGCCACCCCGTTCTGAGCAGCCAGGAGCAATCTTGAAACGGCAACTTCCTCCATGGCTTACAGAGCTGATCGTCAGGAAAGCTCTGCAGTGCGAGGAAATCCTGACCATCACCACCAGAGCGTTATCGACACAGCAAGGAGATAATAAGGACAGGAACCGCCTCGCGGCAAAATCACCATCATGATTCATGCGACTGCCTGGTGCCAAAGTCCAGTGAGCTGGGACATGGTGACAGGAGGTCACATATGCTATTAGCTGGTTATTGTGTTAAAAGAAAAATAAAAGGTGGGTTCCTACAACTTGATGAGCATCATACACTTTCTCTCTGGGAAATGCATCAGGTCTTCAGTGCATGATATGGATTATTGTGTGGAACTTGACTTCTCTTACAAGGCCACAGGTCCCACCTTCTCCTTTGGGAGGGCAGGTGGCAGCTAGACTGGCAGACACCACCTGGAAAGAGTATCACCATTCATAGTGGCAGAACCTAGTGTGGTCCTAGTGTGACTGTTCCAGATCCACCAGAAATTCCACAGAATCCACAGCAGCACTCTGATCCATGTAAAACCTTCCCAGAGAGATGCAGGTGGCCTTAATGACAGACAGGACTGGTGGCCATATTGCTGTGGCCCCACATCACTTCTCAAAGACCTTTTACTCCAGGGATTGCTGGCTGAGACCTTCATAGTCTATGACATGCATCTAAGGAGTAGCAGGCATGTCATTAAAGGCAGTGGCTTCAAAAACTGGGTGCTTCCAGGTGGTGGTGAATCCCTGGAACAAAGAAACATGTCAACCAGCTGTGTCTCCTTCAGTCCCATTGCTGCTGGAGACCTTACACCTGCAGCACATAGGCTTTGCAGCAGAAATTCCCCACCTTGGACAAGCAGAGAAATGGAGGTGATTAAGGGCTGGTGACACACCAAGGTTCACCCACCCTGGATGGGAATTTGGCCACTTGTTGAGCAGATGGTGGGTAGATGCTGCCATGGCATCACAAAGGAGCACCTAGACATGGAAAGGGGACGAATTTCCCCCCACCATGGGAAACACCCATCGGTACCTTATCCAAGTGTAACACTACACCAGAAATAGAGCTCCTCAGAGACTTCATTCTCTTCTCTTTTTTTTTTTTTTTCCCTTTTTGCAGGATTAGTAAGTTCATGGAGTCTCTCTTTAATGTCACATGTGTGGCTCAGGTCCCTCAGGCCCTAGCAGAAGCAGCCTGGGATATTTGCACAGACCCCTCACAATGGAAGGAAGAGGGTGTAGGAGGGAGGATCAGGCTGCTGACCCCTTTATTGTTCTTGGGCCAGAAGAAAGCTTCCTCCTGGCTTAAGAACCACAGCGCTGAAAAAGTTTTCC
>VWZD01004555.1:217146-280721 GCA_013396695.1 Sakesphorus luctuosus | reverse complement strand
CCCAGGGTTGCCCCCCATTCACAAAATCCCTGCTGCCCATCACGTAGTCCTTCCCCCCGACGGCGGGGAAAGGCGCTGTAACCCAAGCAAACGAAAAAAAACCTTTTTTTTTTTTCCTTTCTCTGTAGATTTAAAAAAAAAAAAAAAGGAAAAAAATGGGAAGAAAGGACCCTGCTCCCAGACTGACGCCTCCAGTGTGCGCCCGCCGGGGAAGGGGTAGGCGGAGGAGGGAAACAAGACGATGATATGGAAGAAAACAAAAACCAGCAAATTCTGCTCCAAAAGGATTAAATGGAGTTTTTCCAAAAAAACACCCTGCCATTATATAATGAGGCTTAACTTGGAGTCACCGGGGTCACACAATGCAGCAGACTGGAAAAACCAAAGCGCAGTGTAGCCTTTTAATTGTTAAGCCAAGCATAAAAAAAATAAAATAGAAAACCGATATTGTGACTGCACGACAAGGTGGCCGCTCACACACTAATGTTCAGGCTGGTTTTTTTACTGCTTTTGCTCTTTCTGGCTGAAATGCCATTTTAGTGTGAGCCCAACTCCTTGCCTTTCTGCTTATGAGAGTGGTGACCTGCTTTGCTGGGACACTGCTAGCGCCAGGCAGCAATGCCACAGGGAACCAGGGACTGCACCAGCTTCTGAAGCCTTAAGGCACACAGGGTTGCTTTGCACTGAAAGCAGAATCAACCATAAGTGGAAACTCTATTGCAAGAGTCCAGGTATCAAAACCTATCGCTGGGTTTCCACGTTAAAATTTGCATGCAAGGAGATGATTTCTGAGCATGCTGGTTGCACCTACAGGTCCAGCCATGATCTACAGTCACCTGTCTAGTCCCAAGGTTCTCCATAACCTTCAGGGTGAGTTGGTTGTACAACCACAGGCAATCCTGAAGCTCCTTCATCCTTAATGTCTCCCAGCGCTGTCTACACCAGAGACAGAATCATACAATCATAGAATCATTTGGGTTGGAAAAACATTCTGAGATCATCAAGTTCAACCATTCCCAAACACTGCCAAGCCCACCTCTAACCCATGTCATCAGGTGCCACATCCACATGGCTTTTAAACCCCTCTAGGGATGGGGACTACATCACTGCTCCATCCCAACATTTGACAACCCCTTCTATGAAGAAATTGCTCCTCACATCCAGTCTAAACCTCCCTTGGTGCAACTTGAGGCTGTTTCCTCTTGTCCTGTTGCCTGTTAGCTGGGAGAACAGACAGGCCTACCATGGCTACACCCTCCTGTTACGCAGGGGTAAGATCCAAGCTCCATGGGCAACAGGGATGGCAATAACCCTTCAAACAAGAAGAAAACTTTAATAAAACTCATCCTAGCTCTCTGCTTTTGGAAATGCAAGCTTTCATTGACCACAGGGCCAGTGGCTGGAGCCATCACTCTGTGATGTGCCCCGCAGCAGTGGTGGAACGGTACCATCAGGCTGGAAACCTGGAGATCATCCTGAACTCAAGTTTAATTTTAAATTGCAAAAAAGCCAAATCTGTGCTTCACATTTGAATCTTAAAAACTGGCTTTGGTCTGGATTACTGGTGTGGAACAATCACGGGACAAGGTGTCTCATCTCTTCTGCTGCTCCTTCAAACCACATCCATGCAAGTACTGACCCCAAATCTTCTCATTCTTGTCTAGAAAATGCTCAGCAACTTAATCTAAAGGAAGGCATATTTTAATACTGTATTTGTGCACAGCCCTTAAAGGAAGGCTGGCTAAATGAAGGTGTATACAGCCCACCAGCTTTAAGGATTAATGTTGCTCACAGATGTGTGAGGGAGCAAATGTCAGCAGTTCCCTCCCCAGAACTAACAAGCAAAAGCAATCTGTATATTCTGTGATACCTACTTATTTTCCTCAGCCAAAGGGTCTTATTTTTCCCAGCCAAGAGGAAATAAACAGCTCCTATAAGCATACATATTTTCTTCTCTTTTGGATGTCTCAGAAGAATATACAATGCAAAACGAAATAATGAAGCAAGTCACAAAAGCAGGAAGACATGAAGCTTTATCATTCTCCAGTGATTTCTCTGCTCATACATTACAGGAATTATTAAAAAAAAAGCAAGCCAACAATGAGGAGTTTCTCCACAGCAGTACCAACAGGTGAAGAGCAAAGAGGAATAACCCTGGGAGAAATGGGCACTGAGGCAGCACTGTGTGATCAAAGGTGTGGAGACCACATTCCACTTGCTATTCCCATTAGCAAAATCCTTCAAACCCACTATCCAGCAAAGATGTTTTGGGGATGCCACAGAGTTTTCTTTCACTGACCATGCCAGCATACATACACTTGAGCTGTTTCTGGAGCCAGCAGAGAAGTTCATGGAGTATCCCTGAAAGTGTTTAAGACCAGGCTGGATGTGACTCAGAGCAGTCTGGTCTAGTGGAAGGTGTCCCTGCCTGTGGCAGCAGAGCTGGAACAAGATAATCTTTAAGGTCCCTTCCAAACCAAACCATTTTATGATTCTGTGATCTTCAAAAAACCCAACCTCCAAAAGTATTTTTAAAATCATAAAATGAGGAACAATCCAAATGTGGGACTAGAAATGGCTCTGAAAAACTTTGTCTGCTACCACAGAGTGGACATCATTTAATCCCTTCATAAACAGTCTTTATTTTCCCCATGGCAGAGACATCCAGGCGTCATGTGCAGCAATAAATTTCCCACTTAAATGACAATCTTTGACCAAACCACCTTGGATTGCAATAAACACTTATCCTGCCACTAAATACCTATATTTACACCCACAGCTACATATACATCTCCTCAAGCTGGATGGGGTTCACTTACCTGCTGCCTCCAGGCAGGAAATTCGCATTTTAAGAACTTCTGGTCTCATTTATTGTATTGGTTTCTATTCCCATAACATCAGAGGAAAGGCAACAGAAAAGGGTGGGGAAGTATCTTCTGGTTGAGAAGAAATTTATAAATGTGACAGGAAACATTAAGCTTCTATTTTGTTGGACAAGGGACGAGGACAACCCCCACTAGCAGGATTTTTAGAGAGCAATGTATTTCTAGGCTCTGCAGGTTCCTCCACCAACGGGGATGTGTGCACGTCTCTCTTCTCTGGTCCTGTGGTATGCCTGCTTTTTTTAGAGGGAAAATTCCTTCCTTTCCTTTATTTTATTAAAAATTCAGGTCTTTCACAGAGAGTGGGGAAGAGGATTAGGATGTGGAAATAGCCAAGCCAGCAGAAATAGCTGCTTGACCAAAGAGACATTGAGCTTTTATTCAGGATCTTTAGAAATCTAGATATTTTTTTCCTCTGCTACTTTTAATAACCTTTTTCTTTAACTTAGTCATTACTCTATATTACTTCCACATTTCAGGAAAATATTCAGCAAATTCAAGGGAGCACGGCAAAAACCCTCTCAGATTTCTAATTAATCTTCTGGGAAAATAAGGGAGAAAAAGATGTAACATCAATGAGAAGTAAAAATTCAGGCAGGATTTGGCAGGGTGTGTGTTTTCTAGTCTATAAAAAGGACTGGAAAAATGAAAACAAAACCTCTTAGGCTTTGCTTTGGATATTATATAGCTACATAAAAGCAAATCTTTTTGAAAGTGAAGTCAGTTCTAGGCTGGCAAAAATATATGTTGCTCTCTGGTGTGTTTAAGACAGAATGTGGTGAGATTTTTGAGCCTTAAATGCCTACCAAGTTGTTATTATACCTCTGTACAACTTCCCTTACCCAAATCAGCTAATTCCCCAGAAAACTGCAGTTCACAGGTCTAAAACTACTTGTGAACTCCTTAAAAGCAAAATAGAGGATCTTTCTTCATCATCCTCCCAGGAACAGACTTATCCACCCAGCTCTTCCATTGTCCTGTCTCCTTGTGGTCCCTCATCATGAACTCAAAAGCCACCAGCTCCTATTGGTAAGCCCAGCCTAATCCTGCCTTCTCTTTGTGTCTACCCCTCCATCAGTCTGGCCCAAGGAAAAGCTGCAAAGCAGACAAAATCCCATTATTAATCTTAGTTTGTAGCAGAAACCTGTGCCTGGCAAACTGGGATCTATGGAACAGAGTTGGTCCAGCAGTGGACATCTCCCTCCTCCTGAGGCTGGCATGTCCTTCAGAGTGGGGTGGGGACAATCCAGAGCAGATGGGGGACAGGGACCACTGGACTAATGGGACTGTGGGTGTTCAGGGGAACATCCTACACTTGATGGGCAGCAGCCCTTCCAGAGAAGGGGAGGATCCCTCAGCACATCTTGGTGTGAGGAGCATCGCTTTGGACTGAGCCCTGCTGGAGTATCCCATGGGAAATACACAGAGCTAAGGATTACACTTGCAAAAGTGGGATTTCCATGAGGAATCAAGGAGGTGTCAAAATGTCAGCATGAGAAATTTGGGCTGTGGGGTGTCTCTGATGCCCAGGTATCAGCTCCCCTCAGGGCTGTGATGCTCGGGGCAGTTCACCGACATCTTCAGTTTTAACCCTGCCCTGTTCAGGGTCATGATGAGGCTCATGAAGATGCACAGTGCTGTTCAAATTCAGCCCCAGGTACAGAGAAACACCCTTCCCCTGTGCAAACACCAGGTTCCCCCTTGCTGGACACGCACATGAAGCCCGAGTTGGGCACAGCAGGATGGACAGCAGCATGACCCGGCACCAGAGGGCGAGAGGCACAGCCCTGCAGAGTCAAGATTCTGCTCGGAAAAAGCCTTTGGAAAAAGCCTTGTTTCCTCTGCACAGAGCCGTGTTTCGGGGCCATGCAACGAGGCCGCAGTGCCCTCTAGTGCTGCAGGGCTCCCCTCTGCCACCAGCCCTGTCCCCTTGGTCACCAAACACCCAGCCAACCATCAGAGCTGCAGCATAAACCACTCCTGCTCCTTCCACATCGCTCCTTGCTTTTCCCAAACCCATGTCCCTGACCAGCTGATCCAACAACAGCATCCCAATGCCTCCCATCCTGCTAGACATGGCAGCATGGCCCTAATCCTGCATAGCTGACCAGTACTAGCTCAAGGAACCCATAAAACAGGCATCTCCATGCCCACCAGGTTGGGAAGACACCCTCAGGAATTAGGAGTCAGTATTGCTAAGTCTGCCTGACTTAAATGGCAGCCAGAAAAATAACACCAGCCCTGAGAAGGGAGAACCCATCTCATTTCTTAAAACCATGAACCAACTCTGAACCGTAATAGTAGTAGTAATAGTAATAATAATGTTAATAATGATGACGAAAACATCAAAGCTCTTGGCTGTTTCTCTTGTGCTTCCTTTATGCACTGAATAAGGCTATCAAATGATATTAGGAAGCTGAATATTAGGAAAAACTTCTTCATGGAAAGGGTTCTCCGATCCTGGCCCAGGGCAGTGCTGGAGTCCTCTATCTCTGGAGGGATTTAAAAGTTGTGTGGATGTGGCACTTGAGACATGAGTTAGTGGTGGCCTTGGCAGTGCTGGAGAACAGCTGGACTTGATGATCTTAAGTGTCTTTTCCAACCTAAATGATTCAATGAATCTGTGATACGGAAGATGATCATAATGTGAAAAAGCCACTGGAAGATCTCCCCTTTCATGCATGTCCAGTAAAACCCACAGGGTTTGTAACCTGATTCAGGGCTCACAGTGACTGTGCTGTTCTGCCACTGTCCAGGCTTGGACATTGCAAGAACCTGCAAGGTGATGAACTGTGTGGGAGATAAGCCAGCCTTGGTCCAGACCTCTCCACTAGAGTGCTCTGGCGATGCCAGTGGCCTGACCTGGCTTCCTTGGATAATGGTGGGCTTAACTTTGACATGAGAGCGATGCTGAAGGGGTTACAGGTGACCACGGGAGTTTTCCTGCTCCATCCAAGGTGATGGTCACTGTCAGTTGGGTTAAAATAAACAAAAAGTAGGTCACAGAAAGACTGTGCCTTACTGGAAGTCATGGCCAACCAAAAGCTTTTTACTCATCAGTAGAACTCTGACTCCCAATACGTTGTGACCTATACTCAAGTAAACCCTGGCTCTTTGACAGGGACTTTCCACTGTGGTTTTAGCCATTACAGTACTGGAAAGACCCTTGGGATATGGGCTTGTCAGACAAGAAACCTCCGAAAGCAAAGCCATGCCTACATGTTCTGGACAGAGTCCAGCAGGAACTGGGGGTGGGGAGAAGAAATCCCCATGTTGGGGCTCCAAGGGAGGAACCCCAAGTTGTTCATAAGATTTTGGTGTACACATAAAGGACATCAGGGTTACACCTGGTCAGTGACAGCTGGGACACAGTGTACAAGAGGCACACACCACAGTGATACTGACCAGGTCACTCCCAGTGGGATGGGATGACAGAGGGATGAGCCCAACCCAGCTCCACCAGCACAGAACAGCTTACTGGGAGAGGAAGGATCTGGGCTGCCCAACATGCTGGGTAAATGAGAACTGCCCAGCCTTGTAGTGCAGAAAGAGCAGGCAAGAGAGGACGTGGAGAGGATGATTCCATGTGGCAATAGTATATAAAACCACTCCACCACAGCTGCCCCTGAGCTCCAAAGAGACCTGTTTCCCTGACACCACCATCCTGGAAGGGTCAGCAACCTGCAGGCTCCAGGAGCAAGCCCTCACACCAGTGCTGGACACTGGTATCTTCCCTCCACACAGGCAGAGTGACAGCAGAGGGGATCCACCCTTCTCTTCCTGAACACTGGGGTTGGCTTCACCTCTCTTAGGGACCCTTCCATATCTGACCAAGACCACATGTGACCTGGTCCATCCAGGCACTCTGCAGACCTGACAGGGAAAGGATACAGGTATCCTCAGATGGGAATCACCCAGACTTTCCTACACCTCTGCACTAAGGTGCAACACATCATACTCCAAATGTGTCCTTGCCTCACCTAAGGCAGGAACACCAAGTGACCACTAGCCCACACACAGCTCTCACCTTTACTCTTAACTGTGAGATCTGACTTGAACATACTTGTAAATGAGGAGGGGTGCCAAGAAAAGTGGGCAGAGGTGCCTGTAGGTATGTAAATTCCAGTGGGATCCCAGCACAGTCAGGAATCTCAGTGTTTCTAAGCCTGTTTGGACAAAATCAGGAATAAAGTAGTGCTAAGAGGAACATGAACAACTTACAGAGTCTGCCTTTCTCCTGAGGAGCTGCTCCCTTTTTTCTCATCCAAGAAGGAAGCTGGATGACGATCATAGCCAGAAGAGAAACAAGCAGTTTATTGTAACAGCTAGCATATGACAAAAAGGGTCAAAAACCAGTAAGGAAATGGAAGGAGATGAGCTGCAAGGCAATAAGATGCCAAACCAAACGATATCCATGCTGCCTTCCAAGTTTATCCCATTACAACAGTAAAGCCTAATATGCTTTTCAAAAGTGCCACGTAATTTCTGCCTCTTATAACACAAGGCAAGGAGCAACTGGGCAGGGAAGGCACATCCCCAGTGTTCTGAGGAAGGCAAGCCCATCCTGAAGGCAGGAGTCCAGCAACCTGAAAGCCAAACACTGCAAGATGCAAGTCCAGAAACCATCTGGGATATGTTGCAAAACTATCTTGTTTGTGTCTGGCAGCATTCACACATGTCCCTGTGACATGCAGCCTCCTGCATCCTTCAGGAGCTATAGCAGTTTTACAGGAAAGAAGGAGGTGGATCTTGCCCAGAGAAGCTGTGGCTGCCCCATCCCTGCAAGTGTCCAAGGCCAGGCTGGATAGGGCTTGGAGCAACCTGGGATAGTGGAAGGTGACCCTGCCCATGGCAGGGGGTGGAATGAGATGAGTGTGAAGGTCCCTTTCAAGTCAAGCCATTACATGATCCTATGATTTGTAGGACATGCCCCCTTGGGTTGTCTTCTCTGTTAAATATAGAGTTTGCCCAGGGCTTGCAGTCTGAAGCCTGTATCTAGGACTGGAGCATAGGCTGTGACACATCCAAGCCTGAAAGGCTTTCCAAGCGTTTGCCAAAGGGAGCAAAAGCAAAAGGCATTGACTCAGCCATCCCTGTGATGTCTTCATGACGTCAAGGCGGTTATGTGGCCTCCTTCAACAAGCCAGCTGAGGTGAAAAGGGAGAAGATGATGAAGACTGGCTCTGCACCTGAGCTGTGCCTCTCTAATGCAGCCAAGTGATCCCCCCTGGTGTGCAGTAAAAATCAGATCTTATGAATGGAGAATACTTATCTTTAAAGGAGTAGCTTTTTGGCAGCACTTTGGAGAATTAGTGCCCAAATCCAGCTACAGACTTTTACGAGTAAGGAGAGA
The DNA here is from genome assembly GCA_013396695.1 of Sakesphorus luctuosus. Lineage (NCBI taxonomy): Eukaryota > Metazoa > Chordata > Aves > Passeriformes > Thamnophilidae > Sakesphorus > Sakesphorus luctuosus. The sequence continues at coordinate 272,486 of VWZD01004555.1, read as the reverse complement.
TGAAGAGGTTACGGCTCATAAGCTGAGCCAAAGCAGTGACCTCATGCGTTCCTGGTGATGAAGCTTTCAAAAATAAAACCTATTTAGCAGCAAAAAGAAGCATGACAGATTAGCCTTGAAAAGATGGAAGAAAAGCAGGAGAAAGCTTCAAAATACCAGCTGTGGTAAAGGAATTGTGGAACTGGATTCATCTGCCTCTACATGTCCACGAGGTGGCAGAGTGGGCTGTGCTGTGAAAGCTTTCCAGAGGAGCATTCTCCCATTTCTAAACAAAAGAGGAGGAATTTGCGGAGGTTGTTTTGGGGGCTTTTTTGTTTATTTTTTCACCTTTTAATTGCCAAATAGTCATAGGCTTCCCTTGTAACATTTTGGTAAAATACTTTTGATAGATTCACGCAGCAGAACTCATGTATAGACATATTAACATCTAGACACCCAGAACAGTCTGCTTAACCACCAGATATCCAGACTTTTCTATTTAACCCATCACTGCATCTCTCTGTAGAGATACACATACTGACCTGGATGTATACTGGAGATTAGTTCAAGGTTCATGTCCTGTGTCTATCACACTTTAATATCAAAGGCACCCAAATCTCCAAGCAGCCTCCAAGACTCACTATGTCTCAAATATGCTGTTTTTAACCCTTCTACACCTGCTGAAGTACACTCAGCAGTAAGATATTTGCATCTGTGTTGTGCTGGGGGATGCTTGGACCAGCCCGGTCTTGCTGGAAGATGCTTGGATTGGTTCAGTGGCACAGGAGGATGCTCAGATCACCCCAGTGGCATGGGAGGATGTTCAGAATGCCCCCTTTGTCTGCACATGGCTCCTGTAAGCAAGCCATGAGCTCTTAAACACAGACAGAATAATAAAATATAAAAAGCCTCCTCTTCAGGATACGTAACAAACAAAGCCATAGCTTGGGACAATGACACAGAAGGTTAAGGATTCCCCTTTCATAGGCTCCCACAAATACTTTCCCTTTTGCCCCCCTCCACTGCTACACAGAACCATTTAAAACAAGGGATAAAGACCAGCAAATTCACTGTCAGTGTTGCATGATTGCATTCAAATCCAGTTAACAGCAATATGTCAGGATTAAACCAGCTGTCTGAAAGTATTTCACTCGTTGACATCAAAAAGGATAAATCCTTACCCAGAACTACCTGGCTCACAGTTCCCACAGACACATATGCCAAGGTAAGCATGTCTCCAAAATAATGCAGCATTGCATGAGTTTGCCCAGAGGCACAAACAAAACATTAAATCCAGCATTCCCACTAGGTCTTCCAGCTTAGAGATGTCACACTAACAGTTAAGATAGATATTAAGGTGTATATTGGAATGAATTAATTGGAGTCAATGGACTCAGCCTGGTGGTAGGGTGTGATGAGATGATAACCATACCAGAAGGACCTGGCTGATTTAACAGCTGTTGATTAAAAACCTCTTCAAGAAAATCAGCTCCTCGCACCAAAGATGGTTTGATTCCTTATTTCCAGTTATTCCCTGGGGAAATCAACCTTATTTTGCAGAATTATTGGGGGTTTTGTATCAGCTGAACCTGATGTTTTCTCCCTGTGACCTAAAGTCCAGACATACCAAACATGGAAGAGACTGAGCAGGAAGCAGCTGCAGGGAGTGCTCTTCCCTGCCAAAGTCAGCTGCACTTCTCCACTCCTTCCACTGCTTCATGTATTTAGTGCCAAATAGCTCACCCAAAAGAAACAGTAAGGCAGATATCACATGGTGTGCAGCATGAGCAAAGCTATTCCTCACATGATGCATGAGCAAGAAGCCTAGTGAGCTCTTGGCTCAGCACTGAATAGGGTAATGCTACCACAGCACATGAGATGTCTCTGTCCTTCCCTCTGGACACAAAGGGGAGAGAGACTTCAACAAAAACACAGTGAACATCCTCAGAACTCGCCTAGACCAGGACAGTCTTTGAGGACTAGGGCTCTGTAAAATGAAAAATTATATGATGCTGACAAACTGACTTATTCAATCTGACTTTTTAACTGAGGGTCTTATCCTGCCATTCCCCAGTATCCAAGCATCAGAGGTCATTTAACCAAAACTGCTGAAACTGAGCTGTAAAGAGAGATCTGGAGAAGAAATAGGCTGGAGAAAACACACACACGGATTATCGCTGCATATGCACACAGGCACACTCTAAAAGGGAAACACCTGGGTCAGCACACCAGCATTGCTGGCTTCCTGGCAGCAATTTATTTTGGAGCTCTCAGGAGGGTTGATGCTTTTCAGAATCTCCTTTCCTAAAGCATGAGTCCTGTGTTCATGTAGACATAGAGATATATATGTATATATACAAATAGATACTGCCCCAGTGTATCCCCTCCCAACAAAGTCTTCGTGGTAACTGCCCTTGCACAGCACTAACACCCAAAACCACAGGTGTAAATCTCCATACCAACCCCCTAAGGACCACTGCTCAGCAGCTTTCCCACTCCTGAGGAGGGTTTGCTAAGGAAACACAAGGCAGGGAAGGCACTGCTGGTCTCCACTGCAAATGTCTGTGTCACCTACCTGCCACACTGGAAGGACTTTCTCTATGTCGTTCAAGTTGATGCTGTCACCATCCTCGTATTTCCCTTTTCCAAGCCTGTGGCAAGAGGAAAACAAACAGAACCACGTGAAAACTCGCTGGAGACACAGTTAATTTTCAATTATGGCACATGGGGAAGATCAGTTCTTACTGCAAAGGACCCTCATGAAAACAAAGAGGCTCTCTGAGGCAAGTATGCTGTGCCTCTGAAACACTCCCACGCGGGTGTAAAGCTGCTAATACAAAATTAAATGCTTTTCCCAGTCCTCTCCACCTGCACCATCTGCCACAGCACTCAGACACTCTTGATAGTAGCAGCAGTTTTGAGCAGTGGTGTTGGGTGACTTGATTCCCAGACCAAGTAAAACCAAAAGTACAGCCCACCTGGACAGAAAAAATTGAGGACACAAAAAAAGTAAGGAAAACCATTTCTTTTGAAGCACTGCTCATTTGTTGGTCTCCACAGGAGCTCCAGTTCCCCTGCTGAGAAAGTGTCAGGGGAACAAGCACAAACACACATCTCAGACAGCAAACAGCACTCGATATAAACAGACAATTTGAAAGACAAAAAAAAACTCGAGGTGAAAAGCCAAGCACTCACATACCAAACACAGAGCTGGCAGCTTAAGGACTTTCTTGTATCAAGAAAGGCAAAAAAACAATCCAAAGATAATTACTAGCTGGATGCAGAGAGTTTGTCATGATACAGAAGAAGCAAAAATGGTCAATAAATATCATCCTTCTACATTTATAAACAACTGAGATGATCTTTTTTATTATGCAAGAATGAGAATGTATTTTTTTGTCAAAGATACTGTTGAATAAGATACATTAGGAACTTTCGTAGCAGCAGACCCAGGAAATCAGTGCCTAGAAGTCAGAGAAAAACAGATCTTGGCGGAGTTAGAGCAAATGGGGAAAAAATTCAAGAAAAATGGCATGTGCTGAAGTACCAGGCTCAAGAAACAGTAAGCTGGAGGGAAGGAATTGAATTTACCCTGATTGATTTGAGCAACCTGGTCTACTGGTACGAGTCCCAGACCAGGGCAGAGGGTTTGGACTAGATGATTTGAAAGGTCCCTTCCAACCCAAACCATTCTGTGATTCTGCATTTAGAGTAAATAAGGGGTGTTTAATAACTAACTGCCCACCCAAGACAAGATCCTGACTTTGACTTACAAAGGCAAAAAATAGTATGTGTACATATATATATATAATATATAAGAAAAAGTATCTCTCTATATATTTATACATACGAGAAAATGTCAAATATCTGGGGACAAGTAATACCAGTTGCAGGTATAGAATGGGCAAGTGCATTGCAGGAAAAGGTTGTCTGAAAAGGATGGGGAGTATTCCAGCCTAAATTTCTGATGCTGAACTGTGGTATAAAGGCAGGGCATGAGGAGGAGGCAGGGATTAGGGGGATGAAGGCAGCTTTTCTCTAGACAGAGCATGGCTGAGCCTGATCTACAGCACTGCAGGCAGCATCGGCAGTCATGTTTCCAAGAGGTGGTAAAGAAATTTCTTGAAGCACCAGAAAAACTAAAGTGATAGATGTGTTTGGGAGATACCTGGAACGAAGAGAAAATACCAGCTACAAAAGATTCTTTGATCTGGAAAAGTAAAAGCAGAGCAAGAGCTAACACTGGAAATTAAAGCCAGACAGATTCAAGTCAGAAATAAGGTACAGTTCCCTGGTTTTGCTTAACCACTCCACTTTGATTATTCAGCACACCACCAAACAGCATCTTCCAATAAAATCAATGTGTTTCTGGAGGAAAATGCTTCATCCAAGCAAAAGTCACTTGAGGTCAAACAACTGGATGCAACTACACGCCCAATCTTGGATAAGAGATCAGACTAAGGAATTAAACAATCCCTAGAGTTTTGAAAACAAACACATTTTGAACACTATATTCCTTTCCCTGCCCCCCCCATTATTTTTTTCACTGCATAGCTACATTCCTAGAAAAGCTTCCCATTCAAGCCAGAGAGAAAAATGCCTAGCTAGCAGGTGGGGATTCTTGGAGATTCAGCAAGCTGAAACACTCAGCACAGATTTGGCACAGAGAGCTGACAAATGCACAGCACAGTCAACTAAGTGTTAAAAAATAAAACCAATTTTGTCTGTGCTTCCTCTATTTTAGCCAGGCTACTTTTATGACCCACACTTAGGGAGATGCACTGCTAGTGCTGACAGCATCTGTTTACCTTTTCTTTAGATACATTAATTCTTATCCAATTTTTATGGCTGTACCATTTAGGAGTGATTAAATATCTCACCCTATGCTGCCTTCTCTACCTGTTTGCATCCTGGTCATTCACAGTACAACAGAAATAGAGGAAAACACCTGCTGCATCCTCCCTCTAGGTAGCTGATGTCGCTGACAGGATTGTCTGGCAAGTGTCATCATCTATCGGGCATATTAGACCTTATTTTACAGAGGAAGCACATTACATCTTATTTTACAGAGGGCCCCTTTGTCTCCTTTTTCAAACCTGTCAGAAGAAATAGGAGCAGACATGACTAAGGGACTTGGTGACTTAGAAATGTGATGTTGCACTGTTCCAAGTGTTCTGGAAATTGCTCTCTATATACCTGCATTATGCCTTACTTTCAGTGCAGAGAAAAAGAGTTGTGTGACTCTTCTTGTCACTTGGCAGTACAAGGGCTTCCTGCAGATGCTGAGTCTGGGCTGGAGTGAGATTGCTGGCCTGGTTAGAAACATCAAATGTTTCTAATTGTTTCTAATTAGGAACAATTCTGATAACTCTTTTAATAATACTTCTAATCTTGTCTTCTAAATAAGATGTGCAGGCCAGGCATATGGCATTGGCCAGTACTTTGGCAAAACCAACTAACCAACAAAAAAAACATCTCCCAGAGGGGATTTCCATCCCTACATATAACGTGGCTATCAGGTATCCCGAAGTGCCACATCTACACAGCTTTTAAATCCCTCCAGGGACAGGGAGGGAAAAGTCTGTGCCAGGGCATGACAGATCTTTCCCTGAAGAAACTGTTTCTAATACTCAATTTAAGCCTCCCCTTGTGCAACCAGAAGCCTTTTCCTCTTGTCCTAACACTTGTTTCCTGGGAGAAGAGACTTATCCCACCTGGCTACAACCTCCTTTCAGGGAGTGATTGTTTCTCCACCTGCAGAGAATCTGCAGAGAAAAAGTGATATCCATTTAAGCAACACTGGGGATCCACTTGGTGCCAGCACATATTTATTTGCCTTGACCAGCCAACAACTGATAAAGAATCCAGCAAATACCACGGAAGTCTGTGGAGGCTGACACCATCAAAAGGATCTGTTCCATGTTTTCACAGTTTTATGACTAGCAGATGGAGGGTGAGCACTTGGATCTCAATGAATCACATTGATGCTCTCTAATTCACTGAAATCTTGTTGGAGAGAACAGTTCTCACGATCCCTGTCACTCGTGGGAACTGTAACCAGGATCAGAGCTAAGCCAGGATCTTTCTTCCAATATCCAGAGATGTTTAAATCTAGGAGATCTGCACCTTGAAGACTTGGATCCAGAGTTATTTAAAGACTGGAATCTATAAAACAATGCAAAAATACAGATAAGATCTCTACTCAGAACTGGATGAGAGAAGAGCCAGACTGATTGTGGCATCCTCAAACCCCATATGTGGTCCAGTATCTCTTTCCCATGTCTTCCATACGAAGTCTGTCACCAAGCTAGCATTCCTACAGCAAGGGAGAAGTTAGAGACCTTCCTGTAGAGCACAGTATTGCACACAGGGCACTCACCCTTCTCTGTCTATGTGAGGCAACGGGTGTTTGGAGGTGTTTCTCAGCTTCCTGTGAAATTGGGTGAAATCTAGTTTTTCAGGCTGCAAGTCCCACGTCGCACCACTAGGTGAGAAAAACAGGGAAAAACAAAAAAAGAAAGTCCACTACTAATTAAACACCACCGAGCTGAGGAGCAGAAGGCACACTGGAGCCTGCAGATGAGGAAAGATGGTACTCCTGGAAGCACCACTCCCTGCTGCAGAGTACCTGTGTGTGGGCCTCCAAACTCCACACTGCTGCATCTCCTTTCCTTACATTTTTTCCTCATTTTTTGGATATGCTGAGCTACTGTTACTTGACCTAAACCCCTAATTTTGATACAGCCCACACCTTGAAAGCTATACTTGCTCTTTTTATCAAAGGAGATCACAACAGGTAGTGGACTGGTCCAGGCAGTGGAGATGTCCTGTCTGACCCTGCACAACATGTCTGCTCCAATGGCCAGAAGCAGGCAGGTGATAAGTCACCCCCGTGTAGATTCTTCCAGTGCTCTGGGCTCAGAGAGATGCATAAAACTGGTTAGAATGCTGACCACCCTGTTCCCCGTGCTCAAACATCAGCTGGAGAGCTCTTCCCAGCAGCTAAGAAGCCAACACATGATTGCATCTCCAGTTAAGGAAAAGGTAAAGTCCTGGACCAGTAGCTCAGAGCTGACTCAAGTCTTGCCTATGCTGCTCTTGCATGATCAGAAGTCATTGGATCAGAACCAGTTTCAGGTGTTTGGACTGCAAACCCATCCTGTGGCCTCTCCAAACCACACAGGATGCTTTATGCAGATCAGTTATGCTTAGTGCCACAGGCTAAATGGGGATGGGGAGGAGGAGGAGCAGCAATGTGAGTACTAACAGGGTACTCACTGGTGCATGGGCACCAGCAGGATGGAGCTGTGGGCTAAGCCTAAGAGGAGGAACAGTCCATCTCAGAGTCCACCTCTCTCTTAAGGCATTTTAAAACCAGCTTACCTGAAGGAGTCAAAGGTGTTGGCAGCCCAGATGTCTGTGCCCAGCATGTCAAGGCTGCTCTCCTTGTTGCCATTCTAGGAGAGAGGGAAAGGTGGTTACTCACTGGAAGGCACCTGGAGCTATCCAGACCAGCACAGCCTCGGAGGTGTCCTGGCTCTGTACAGGGGGCTCTTCTATGCCTCTGGGTGAATCCACACTCACTGCAGCACAGAGATCCCTCACCCACTGCAAAAGTGCACCGTGAAGGCAAGGAGTGAAATAGTTTCAGCCCTAGGGACACAAAGTTGTGACAACATAAAGCAGACAACAGGTAGGCTGAGCTCTGACTCCTGCCCCACCGTCCATGACCACCACAACCTACCAAGGTCCCCCTGGCAGCTTGAGATCCACAGAATCACGAAATCAACTAGGTTTGAAAAGACCTCCAAGGTCACTGAGTCCAATCTTTGATTGATCCCCCACCTTGTCGCCCACCCCAGAGCTCTGAGTGCCACATCCAGTCACTCCTTGGATACCTCCAGTGATGGGGACTCCAAACCTCCCGGAGCAGCCCATTCCAATTTCTCCCTTTCCAGCGAGAAATTCCTCCTCATATCCAACCTGACCCTCCCTGACACAGCTTGAGGCCATTCTCTCTCCTCCTGTCCCTGCTCCCTGGAGCAGAGCCTGACTTCCCCTGGCTCCCCACTCCTCTCAGGGAGTTGCAGAGAGCAAGAAGGTCTGGGCAACCCTGGGCTCATGTCCAGCCTCTGTCACCAGCATCCCTAAGGCCTTTTTTGGTTTTCCAGCCCCTCTGGCCCAGCCTGGAGGTGCAGGGGGTTGGTGTGACCCAAGGACAGGACTTGGCACATTGCCTTATTGAACCTCATGAAAAATCATAAATCCCCTCATAAAATCTCACCATGAAGACATTCAGCTTCACTGTCACAGACCTCTTGAGATAGGAAGGGGCTTCTGAAGCTTATCTGCTCCAACCCTCCTGCTCAAGCAGGCACACCCAGTATGTCAGAATAGTTTGGGTTGGAAGAGGCATTTAAACACCTTTTGGTTCAATCAGGTGCCCAAGATCACATCCAGATGGCTTTTGATTATCTCCAAGGATGGAGATACTCTTCACCAGCAGCTACCAGAGCCTGCTGTCATCACTAATGATGGGGAAAGCCATCCTGCTTATTCAGGGACTGCTGGTGACATGACTTCTCTTTGCTCAGGGAACCCTGCACTGTGACAACTCTGCCACACACAGCAGAAAATGAGTTCACACAGTTATCCTGGTACATGTCCCACCAACACTACAGTGACAGTTCCTTCCCCTGAGAAACAAAAGCATCACCCTGTAATCAGATGGGAATATAAGAAACCTCCAGCAAACTGACAAACACCTTGAATTTTCCTGTGCAGCTGCTTTTGGCGAAATGGGAAACCCAAAGCATAAGCATTGAAAGCAAAGACCTCATACTCATCATTCAAGGCCCCTTTACAGTCATTAGCCCTTGCATGTCCTTCCTGCAAAAAGAGGGCTGCCCTCTCTACCCTTTACAGGTGAAGAAGTAAAGCAGGTTGGATTTTGCCATGCAAGACCATTCAAGAAATCAGACTTGACTCAGTCTGGGTGCATTTCAAGTAAAGAATCCCATATTACCAATTTCCCCGTCGACGTTTCTTACACATTGTTCAGATTATTCATAATCTTGCACATATTTAGATTATTTAAGCATTTCATCCCAAATGGTCCCACTCTGGTAAAACATGTGCTAGAGAAGGTGGATTCCATATATTCCCCATTGTATAATTTCTGTCAGTTTCAAATATTATTAATAATAACCAAAACACTAAAAACTCATAAAAATTTGATGATTTCTTAATGAAGTCCCAGACCTAAATCTACCCACAAAATAAGCAACATTTTCCCAACCAGTGTCAGGACACACATCCTCAAGGAACACTACAGATGGTCACACTTCACAGCCATTCCCAGCACAACAACCAATTTCCAAACCCAGCCACATTTACTCTCTTTTCAGTCTCCTCCCAGGGGTTTATGGATTACGATTTTAACCTCTGGGGATCTGCAAGTTGACATGTCTCTGCTCAGAAACAAACTGCCAGAAATATACAAAACTCTCGTCATCAATTACGGAAGCTGAACTTTTTATTTTAGGAAAATGTAAGCACGATTTTCTCCCACCAAGGAGAGAAATTAGTTTTCTAAATCCTTACAAGCATCCAAACGCAGTATAACGAAAATAAACATGTGCAGGTCCTCCTAGACGTCACCCAAAGAAGAGATACCTCTTCTTGCAGACAAATCCATTCCAGGTGATGAGGGAGTCAGACAGGTCCAAGCTTCTAGGCAGCAGCTGGATGCTCTCACACTAACCTGGTCCTCCTAGAAGATGTCCCCATACCTCTCACTCCAACCATTAGCCAGACTCCATAAAGACGGCGCCAGGGCCCAATAGTAACATACCTCTTCATTAAGTCCTGAGTCACAATGGCCATTTCAAGACACCCTTTAGGTCTTGGAGGACCTGTCTTTAGAAGCAGTTTCTGTCTCGACTCACAGTACAGGGAACATCCCTGTGCTGCAGGGCAGTGCTCACAGCAGTGCCAAGACTTAATAACAAGGCTTCAAAAAGCCAATTCTCAAGTCCAGGTAAAAAAAAAAGAAAAAAAAAATCCCTGAATGCATTGAAGAAATTACTTCTGTCAGTCCCTCCAGGACTGTAATTATAACCATCAGCAGTTTTAACATGAAGCTCCCCATGACCCAACCCTCAGCTTTAGATAATAATTTTCACCATGAAGGAGTTAGTACCACCAAAAATTAATTAACTAGGAGTGATGAATGAGAGACAAGAATAACACTAGTAGTCAGAGAGGTGAGAGAGCTGGTAAAGCAGAGCCTACAGGCAGTGAGGTTTAAATGCATGTCCATAACCTCTGTCCTACAGCCCCTGTGAGCTCACGTCACCTCCATCTGCCACCGCTGCCCACACAAACAGGGACAGACCCACGTGAACTCTGGCTGTTTACCATGCATGCAACTTCAGCAAATTCCCCACAAAGTCAGCATTTACATGCACACAGCAGCTTTCCAAAGCCCAGCTCAGCGTCCCACCTCTCACTGCTCCTCATCACCATCCTCCAGAAAACAAAAACAAGATCATGCTCTCTGTCGCACAACCATGTCAGCTCGTCACTGTGCACAGAACAACACCAAGTGGTTGCCTGAGTCTGTGGTGTAAATTCAGGGATTATCCTGTGCCATTTGTTACTTCTTAAGCATTTTTCAGTTCTAAGTTTAAGGAGCTTCCCCCATCTTTCCTGATTTTTTGCTGCCTACAACCCCTGGCTGCATTTTGGCAGAACACAAAAAAGATGGATAGACATTGAACTGTCTTGAAAAAGGTCCAACTAAAGTTTTCCTGGCTGAAGACAGTAAGTTTTCAAATGGAAAAACACAGAGAAAAATATAGACATTTTGAGGGAGACAGTATTATTCCTGCTTAAAGAAGAATGGCTACGTTGAGTCTCATTTTTTCCCACCAGAAAGGACCATCACTTCCCAGCAACAATTTGGTTCTGTGGGTCCTCTCCCACCACAGCATCAGGAGGATAGGCTGTTTTCCTTAATCTCTCCAGGAGGATGAAATGGAAGAAAGGAAAAGGGCTTCCAAACCTCCCAGAGTCTACCCCCCACTTCTGGCACAACCCATGCTCCTGTGTGCCAAAGTTGAGCAGCTCCAAGAAAGGAGAAGAGAGACTGATTCAAACAAACAGGAATGGTCAGTGGTCTGAGTTCAAGAATGGGCCTAAAACCATGAAAGTGGATTCTTACAGTCTTTTGTAGGGTAAGTAGGAAGGTAACTCCCCATCTAGACCTGCAGAGAGCCCACACAGAAAGCAGCTGCACTCAGCATCACCATCCAACACCATCCATGTGGTGTCCACTCATCTACCAACTTCTAATGAAGACTTACCAGCAAATAATTAGACAACTCTTAGTTTCCCAAAATTGAAATATGCCAAGACTTCAAATAAAGAAAATAAACCTGATTTCCTTTGCACTAAACCAGCTGACTAGGGACTTCTTTCCCAATACTAAAGCACTCAGCACACCTCAACAGGTCACACATTGTGAGTGAATTAATTAGGTCTTTGAAGTGTCCTTCAAAACTGACATGCACCCACACCTATGTGTGACACACACAACAAATACCTGGGGAGGATGCCTCCAATAAGCAGCAAGCAAAGGACACAACTTCAGCACAGCACTACCAGGTATACCTTGGTTGATTGCCTGAACTGGCTGCTTCTCCCGTGGTTGCCAGACCTGGATCCAGACCCCTGCCTGGAGCCTGACCCCGTCCGGGATCCTGTGCTCCCACTGCTGCTGTGATCCCACTCTTCCTGGAAACAACAAACAGGTTGCTTTAGTCAATGGCAACTCCATCCTGCACATTCAAAAACCACTGACCTGGCGAGACAGAGCTCCAGCTCCCAGACCGCACCTGCCAGCACTTACAAAATCATGGCCATGCACAATACCCTGTGTTTGGGGCTTCCTCATGAGTCCCTCAGCATGTTCTGTTTATACATCGCAAAGGGATGACACTGTGGGAGGCTTTGATGAAGATAAGACCTGTCTCTAGTGCTCCAGTGTATGCATGAGGAAAAATAATACTCACCTTCTCTATCTTCATGAGGATTAATTACACACATTCAGCAACCCCACACCCTCTAAAGCTGCTTAAGGGCACTTTGACAGCTTCCCTAACATTAGGCCTTAACTTTGGGAAAGTCCTGAACTGAACAGGCAGTTGGACTGGATGACTGTTGTATGTCCTTTCCAATTGAAATTATTCTATTCTATTCTATTCTATTCTATTCTATTCTATTCTATTCTATTCTATTCTATTCTATTCCATTCTATTCTATTCTATTCTATTTCTAATTCTATTCTATTCTATTTCTCATTCTATTTCTAATTCTATTCTATCCTACCCTATCCTACCCCATCTTATCCTATCCAACTCCATGACATTCCATCCTATTTCCTTAATTGCCATCTGAGACCCATTATCAACATCTCAGCCAGTTTTTCCCACTGCTTAGCCCACTGTTGGAGTCCAGCTACTCACACACCTGAGAACGCTTTTAGTTCACCAGAAGACACATTACACAAATCACTATTTTTGCCTGCTAAGGAGCTGTGCATAATGTTCTCCTTTATTCTCTTTCTTGTTGTGCTGTCAAGTAACCTGCAGGTTTCTTGTTCAGCCCTCAGGGCATAATGACTCATCTGAAAACCAGAATAACTCACCTGACCAGCCCTCTACATATATCCCACAAGGTGCTTGGGGAGAAAAGTGGGTATTGTCAGGATAATTGCTTCAAGAGCTTTGCTCAGAGGCTTGGGAAAGACTTTTGAAGTGACCTAAAATGATTAGAAACCCATGAAATCACAGAGTGCAGAATCTTAAACTCTTTCAAGTACTCTGAAAATCTGGGAAATAGAAAGGGAAGCATATGTTTTGGGACTGGTGTGAGAGCTGACACCAAGAGAGTTTCTTATGTCTCAGACATCCTCGTGGGGCTACATGAGGTCCTGCAGACACTGCCATGGGCTAGGCAAGGGCAGGACCACCCTTGGCCTTCAAAAGCCACAAGGACTCACCACTCAAACTCCTTCTGAACACAACAGCCAAGTCCAGGCCACTAATCCGAGAGCACAGCTCAGGTCCCACCTCCACCAGGGCTACCTGGGCTGGAAGGGGCAGGGAAACAGCTCCACAGCAGACCCTAAACTGCCTAAGGTGATGCCACCCAGTGGTCCAGTGTGGACCTTAATGCACAGGAAACATGTAAGTATTTACCCAAAAAGAGGGACAAGAAGCAAAACACACTAGTGCTGGTTTCTGCATTGCTCCAGCTGCACATTTTCCATCCTCAAACCTAGTAAGTTGCAAGCAAGGTCAAAAACATAGTGGTTGCTATAGCCTAGAGTCAGTGGTTACTGTAAAAGAGAAGATCAGCTGTTTTCCAAGTTGTATATAAATGAAATCTGAAAGGTTGTGGTTATTCCCATCACATGTTACCACACTTAAAACACATTTTTCCCTTCTTATCACACCCTGACCTGAATCTGCCGATGGCTGAGAAATACCAAATGGCACAAAACTAAGGGAGGTGTTAAATTGGCACGGAGATAGAAAAAAAACTTGTGAGACACAGGCAGGTGGCCACTTTGGGAAGCCTTGGGGAAAAGCCAAGCTTGCAGGCATCCTGAGAAGTGAGAAATATCTCATTTGGCATGGGAAAGAGGTGCACCTGATGAAGTGATGGTTGGGAGAAATGCACCTTCATGTCTGAAGGATTAATTACCACCAGCATGTATCTTACACTCTGAACACCTTGTTCATTCACATACACAAAATTTCTCTGCCAAATGCTATGGTGGGACCAGGTTGTACTGAAAATAAACACTTATATCAGTTATATTTGGTTGACCCAACTTTTAGTTGCAGTTTTCTGCAGACAACCTGAGGTTTTGCAAATTCCAGAAACACTGCTGGCCACAATAAAACCCTTGTGAAAAACAGGGAGATTGCTACCACCATGCATCAACATCCAACAAGAAAGCCATGTGGATGTTGCACAAAACAGTTAGATCACAATCACAGGTACCCTTTTGCTAAATCAGCTTGTCTGCTGGCTCTAACTCATGTTCTAGGGCTTTTCCCCTGTTCATGTTCCTTATCTTTATAATGCTTTATTAATATTGGAAAATTATTTTTAGAACAGAAATTGTTAAACTAGTAATTGTTCAAACTTCTGTTGAAGGTGAAACAGTCCAAATGAGTATGGCCTAAATACACTTACATTTAAACTCATCAGCACAACCACACTCAATATTTCCCCCAAATTTTTGACTAATTGTGGTAAATAAAAAACTTTTTACTGATACCTCACTGATGTGGATTCAAGACTCCAAAAAAAAAGAAAAGGTCCACCAGAACCTCTCTAAGACATTTCTGGTGGCTTCATGTCCTTTAATAAAGCCATTTCCTGAAAAAAGGAGCCCTCTCTGCAGAATTCCTTCTTGCAGGAGCAAGGAAGCTCACACCAGCCTCATGGGTGATGCTCAAGGAGTGTGTGAGTGTATCCAGGTAGAGACTGTTCCTTAAAAAAATAACAAAGCAACAAAAACTCTTCACCAGCATCATTGCAAAGCCTGTAGAAACCCATTTCCAAACCCATACAGGCAACTGGACTTCAGCAGAAAGCTTGGCAATGGTGAGAGGTGGCACTGCTCTTCCTCCATCCTGCAGCATGGGATGCATCTCCCACACAGTGCTCTTGCTAAACAAATTCAGCATGTTGCAGGAACAGAATTGTCTGCCAAAGCTGACAAAAGCTGAAGAAACAGCTGTAATGCCACAAAGCTCTTCATTCCTTGCCTTCTACCAACCAGTTCTCCATCAACTGGCCCTGTTACTCTCTGCCCTGCCCTCAAAAGACCAAGACTCTCCCAGTCTCTTCCAACAGCCCAAACAACCCTTGAACTCTTGCTCTCAGCTCTTACTTGGGCTCCTCCACCTACCTTCATGGTCTACACTCATCATCAGGAGATGGGCCTTCTGAGCCACACTTTGGTACTTGCAGGGAAAACATCACCCTCTCCAGAGATGGATTCCCAGCCACTGCTCTCATCCATGCCAATCCTTCTGGCCAAGCTCTGCATCTCCTCGGGAACAGCAAGGCTCATGCACATTAACATTGACAGCCACCCTCCTTTGGAAACTAGCTGTCAAATCTAACATTTGCATTTTAATTAGCAATAATCATATGTTTCACTTACACTGCAATTTTCACCTTCGCAGCGAGCTCTTCAAGGCATGAACTAATTAATCCCACTGCCTTTGCCAGCTCAAGAGTTAATACTTGCTACTGCTTCAGTGCAAGTTTGAAAATCCTATTTGCAGAGAAAAGAAGGTAAGTTTCTTCAGTGCACCAGCAATAAATGGAAACACAGTGATCACCTACGTGGTTGCTCTCAGTGATGATAAGTATGGGTGAAGTGGGCTGTGCTGGTACAGATGCAGATCAATCCTGGCAATAACAAAAGCTTTTGTGTCCCAAAGACCTCAGTGGATTCTGGACGGGATTCATGTTCAATCATATGTAAAAATTTCAATACTCAATGTACAGCATTCAGAGCTTAAAGGGGGACAGAGGAAAAAAACACAGAAAGCCAAAGGATTTCTTAGGACCCAAAAGCCTTTGGGATATTCTCCAGTGTAAGAACAGTCTCACCACTGCACCTACAAGGAACTCCCCAGATCAAGTTGTGGGGTGTCCTTCAAATGACTCTAGAACTTTGGTCTGAATCCTGGTCAGAACAGAAGACAGCTACCATGTAAAAGATTCTTTTCAGAGCTTTTCTGCAGCAAAGGTTTTCACAGACCCACTCTGTGCTTCTGCCAGATCTTCCAGCTATGCAGAATTTTTATACCAGATTTAAGAACCTCCCTGTGCTTCTAGACCTATTCAAGAACAACCATGTAAATTTTTCTATGGAAAATAAATTATTTAATTATTTTAATAATTTAAAATGCATTTTTAAAAAAAACCCACTAAGGTTAATCTAAACATTTTAGCAGGAAAACAATTCCAGCATCTTTCCTCTCAATGCATTGCATAAAGCTATATAAACATTAGAAAAACTTAGTCTAGTAAAAATACTGTGCAGAAAACACAACCCTTTTGGCTCTGCTCCTTCCCTCTCCAGATCCATGTCCACCTTCCCCAGCTCTCTCCAATCTGGTACAGTTCCTGATCGTTGTTTTAGTAAAAACCACAGCAAAAGGGACAGTAAACATCACTTGGAGCTTTTCTTTTTACTGAAATAAGGTTTTATCTATACCTGTGCCACAATACAGGACCAAAGGACCTGATGGGCTTGGAATTAAAACGTTAAGCCTGCAAGATCTTTCTGGAATATCCAGGTAAGTGCCAAACCTATGTGGTTTTATTCCTTTCAGACAACATCAGGAGGGATGTGCCAGTGCAGGATGTGCTAGATAGCTCATTTACACACATGGGATGAAGATGAGGAACACTGAGGCACTCAGAATGGCACTGAGAACTTCAGATGTGCTATAAAAACCCACCGGAAAGGCCCTGCTCAAGCATCAGAGGAAATGGCTCATGTCATTCCTCCCCTGCCGAGAGCTTCAGCACTTACTGACCTACTCATCCAAATCTGGAAGAATGGAGATCTCAAAGGTAAATCAGCTACTGCAAGTTTCACAAAAATAGTGTGTGGGAAGCTCTCCCTTCAGTGGGCAGACAGGCATCACCCTGTCCACTGTACACAAAGAGTGACAAGGTGTTCTCCCAAGTCAGTCAGTAGTGACACCAGGCCTTGAAGACACCTTCTTCCATTCTTGGGAAGCAGCAACAGTTGTCCTAAATCAGGCAGTGAAGCAGTGATGCATTTCACTCCCCAACCTTCAGACACCCTAGAAGATGTCAGCTGCCTGTGGGGTGGTGCTTCTTCATGAGGCATATCCCAAACAGAAGTCCCAGAGAAAGTTAAAGCTACACATTAGCTAAGGGACTTGATTACTTTCTCAGCATCCTCTCCAAATGTAATTGAACAAGGCTCCATTCACTACAGGGAGGGAGCATCACTCAGCAATTACAGGCAGAAAACCATTAGGTGACTGGTTTTCTCAGACCTGCTCTTTGATCATGAGCAGGTCAACCCACTTAAAGTTTTAATTTCTACTTCTATCAGGCAGGGATGCACACCATGTACTGTCTGGAAAAGGCACTGTATATCTCACACTTTCTCTTTTTCTTTTGGAAACAAACAGCAACTGCAGCATCTGCCAGCACCCACCTGTCCTAACAGGTCTTCAGTGTGGTGGCCAACCTCAACCAAATTCAGTGTACAAATGGGCTCTGGGCTATGATATGAGCTATGATGGAGAACCCTAAACTACCCCCAGGATTATCCCTCTCATTTTGTTTCAGATCTAGACACAAGGATGAGCAATTCAAGTCAGACACAGGTTGTCGATCAGCACGGGGAAATAAATTACATCTTTGTTCAAGAGTTCCTGCCAGCCCACTCATCTTCCAATGCTGGTCTGGCTAGCCAAGGATTTAGGACATTACATGGTGCCTGCTGATGTCAGAGGGTTTAAGCCAGCAAGACAACCTATCTGCTAACTTCAGAAGTTTATGTGACAGCAGTGCTCATCGCAGGAGCCTCAGTCCACCTGGATGTAGTGACCTGGCACCTATCCAAGACCATGATCCCTTGCCATGATCCCTTGTCTCTGCAGCATCAATCGGGGAGGATTTCCTGGCGTTTGAGTCCAGAAAGCCAAGCAGCACTAATTCCTGCAAAAAAAATTCCATGGAACTGCAAGAGAAATCTGCACTGATAATTTGGTTTTTCCACTCTCCATAACATGGAGTTCCACTGTGCATTGAAATCTGCTGTTTCCCAAGAAACAACCTTCACACATCCCCCCTACACCTACTATTGCCTTTGCTTTGGCAACATAACAGCTTTCCCAGCCATAACTGCATGCCAAGGGCATGGAGTGACAGGATCTTCAAGATCATCTCATTCCAGCCCCTGCCCTGGGCAGAGACACCTTTCACTAGCCCAGGTTGCTCCAAGCCCCATCCAACCTGGCCTTGGACACTTGCAGGGATGGGGCAGCCACAGCTTCTCTGCAAACCTGTACCAGTGCCTCACCACCCTCACAGGAGTAGCCACAGCTTCTCTGCAAACCTGTATCAGTGCCTTGCCACCCTCATAGGGAAGGAATTCTTCCTAATACCCAATCTAACTCTTCCCTCTCTCAGTGTGAAGCCAAATCCCACTTACCCTCTTACTCCAGGCCCTTGTCAGAAGTCTTACAACAGCACAGCCCTTGGGATGCTCTTGACTCCAGCCAGCTCACCAATTCCAACCAAGGCCCAAGAGTGGAAACCCACGACCTCATCCTGCCACCGGAGAACTGCTGTTTCCATTGGTTTAATATTACTATTAAATGGCAAACTAAGTAATTTCCTCCAAAACCAGCTCCTCAGGGAGGACTGGAGAAGTGTGCTATGAGCAAGGTGTAAAATAATCCAGATGTGACCCACAAACCCTGCCTGCTCCTCTACTGCCCAGTGGATTGACAACATGACCATCAACTGGAGAAGCCTCTGAGGTTCCAAATCATGCACCAAGTCCCTGCTGCACCTAGTGGGACAAGGACACAAAGGCAAACATGCAGCAGAATAACAACCAGTCCCATTTACTGCCAACAACATGGGGTTTTGCTTGGTGATGATGGGTGACAGCCAGCTACCATAGGGGAAGGGATAGACTCGGCCAGGAAGGAGGATTTGCAGTTCTCCCTCTCCCACTGCCTGGAGAAATGGGACAAACCCACAGAGTTGCTCTGTTTTTCGTTAATGCCCCCTTTATACAAGGAGAGCCTGGGATGGAGCTGCTGCCAGGCCTTTCATGTACCAAGAGCTCTGCTGGCTCCCTAAATATGTACCATACCACAAGTGTTTTACTTAATGAATTGCTCTCAGAAATATATCAAAGAGCTTCCTACTTGCCACAGCCTCACAAGGGGAATGCAAATAAAGTATTATATAAAATCTTCCCACTAGGTCTTTTTGGGGGAAAAAAAAATTCCAAACATAAAAGGATTTAAAATTATTCCATTACCTAAACTTTCCTCATTTATAGAGGGAATAAGGTGCTCAGGTAATATCTTGAAGAGTTCAACAGAGGGTCTTTACCCCAGAGGCTCAACAGAGCTTCTGAGGGGTATCACTCAAACACAGGGGGTTTGACAGAGGAGCTGAATGACAGACCAGGATTTTCTCAGCAGACCAGGAGTCCACAAAATATATTTCAGGAGATTCCCCCATGAACAGATCATCTCCTCTTAGCCACCTGCCCCAAGGACTAGAAAAACTGGAGTAAAAGGTTTTCAAGGGGGATTTTTCTCAATTTTTAAGCCACTGCTTAGGAGCCAGTCTATGGGAACTGACATCCACATACTCTCCCACAGCTGCTAATAGACATCTCAACCAAGTAGTGTAAGAGCACGCTGGACAAGTCTGGGATGCTCTTTCCCAGAGATACACAATGACATCAGAAAACCAGCAATTTAGGAATATCCTGGACTGCAGGCTGTACCAAGACACCTAATTTTTACCCTTAAATTGCATATTATTCAGAAACTGATCTCAGCCTCACACTTGTACAACAACCAGTAGATGTTTATATACACACACACAAAATATAAATGTCTATATAAACACATAACACACCTATACACATTAAAAAATTTTTTCTTTTATTTATCTTAACCTTGCTGGATCTTACAGATCAGAATTTCAAAGGCATCAGGTACTTAGGGATGTACAGAGGGATTTTCAGGCATGGGAAAGTCAGATTCTCTTTTGGCTCCCCTATAACCTTTAGCAAGCCAATTACTTTTGAAAATGCAGCCCTGGACTACTCTGCCTTCTCAGAAAATGAACCAGGTTCTGAATACATTTCCAGGACTAACCTAGATTTCCATATAAATGCCCTTTCTGATGGCCAGGTTAGAACCACGTGAGGCATAGCACAGTCACTGACACATAACCCACATTTTCACAGCGGCTGAAGCCAGCAGAAATCTCACATCCAAGTATTTTTCAACTAAGACCAAAAATGCAGAAATATGAGCTGGAAACAAAACAGGAAGATTAGGAATTCAATTTTCTGCCCAAACCCCTCAAAATCCACAAAAAACTGGAACAAAAAACCCAACCCCTGCATCCTTTGGGAAATAATGAGCTTCTTCCTTAGGAGGTTTGAAGAGTGATTGATAGTTTTCATTCAAGACGAACACCTTATTAATGATTAATTTTTTTTTAATGTTTAAAGCTACTAGTAATATCTCAACAGCCAGAAATGGTAATAAACTGCACCTGGTCCTCACCAGCAGTGTTTCATTTCTATGTCAGTAAGAGAAATGCTTGCCTGGACAGAAGAACAATAGCTTGCAGCATCTCTTTGGTGCCAAGGAAAATTTGTTACTCACAGTTAAAGGAAGCCAAACACAGAGAGAGATAATTACTAGCTCTGCTGCAGGCTGGGAGAGAGCCCAAACACAGGGTAAGCAGCTTGGGCATCAGCAAATGGTATTTGTATGTGGAAAAGAAGCTCCCCGTTGGAGGAGATCAAATAGGTTTAATTCCCAGGAAAAAAACCCCAACAAACTCCAGCAAGAAAACCCCCCAAAAACACATAGGTTGAAACAAAAATGCTCCTGGCACCAGGCAGATGGAAGATGTCAGGCAAATATCACTCGTGCACGACTCCTGCATCCTCCTGTGGTACCCACCAGCAACTAGCATGTCAGAGGAATCCTTGGGTGAAGAACCAGGACTGGATTCTTCCCCAGGGAAAGCACCTGGTGCTGCCAACACCCCGAGCCACCCAAGGAGGCTTGATGGAAAAGGCCAACCTCTCAGCTGCCAAATATCAAGCATCTGTCTGCAATGCTGGGAGGGAACCTGGATGAGGTTTAGCTGCTGAATAATTCAGAGCAGTTCAAAGCTGTAGTAAATTAAGTCCACAATCCTGTCTAGCACCTTCAGAGGCATATACCTTTCTACACAACAAGATCCTGCTTTTGTTGGATGCAGGTGTTGGTATAAATGCTCCCAACATCCCTGCATCTAGGCCCATGGAAAGGAGGGGACGCATGAGCCCCCATCCCAAATCCAAGAAGTTCCACCATGGTTCAATGTGGGAAGAAACTGTGCCCAAAATGAGAACTGTGACATGCACTGCTCAGACAGGCACAGCCTCTTGTACACCCTGCAAGGGACTCCCAGGGTCCTTCTCACGGATCCCACCCATGGGAAGGAAGTTGGAGGACAGCAAGCAGGGCAAGCCCACCAGCTTGAAGTCCCTTTTCCAGGTGGGACATCCATCAAGCACAGCAACTAGAAACACTGTTCTGCCCTTTTTCAGACACCTTGGTCTCATGTCTCCTTGCTCACAGAGCTGATGATCTCATGGTGACACAGCAGCTCCTCAACCAGGTGACAGTGGTCAAACCCACACCTCCCCACTACTCAATCCTCTACCACTCTGGTGCTCACACAGGTGAGGGACAGCCACCTCCAGCAGTACTTGGTAAATACTCCTCACTGATGTTCACACCACATACAACCACCAAAACTGATCCACATCTGTTTTCTGTTACTACACACCCAATGTAGCCTCTCAGCATGTGTAGTTTTGTTCCTTCTCCCAGTTCACCATCTGAACTATTTAACCCTCTCCCCACTAACACCATCCTTGTGCTGCAGCACAGAACCAAGAAGCCAGCTACATAAAGACCCCTCCTTCCAGCTACATTTCATACTTCCAAGTCAGGTCCGATGCTCCAAATCGGTCCCTCGCACAGGTGGCAATGAGAAGCTGTTGAGGAATAAATGGGATGCTCTGTATTTTCCCCTCTTTATGCAGAGCAATGAGCTCCTGGTCAAAGCATCCATCTACGCATCAGGATGTCACCCAGCTCCCATGGTTTTGGCAGGAATGAACTTTCGGATGCCTTCCATGGGAGAAGGAAAGCTGGCAGCCCAGGCAGGCTCTGAGCTGCCTGATAAGGTAGTGCAAGAATAAAGCCAAAGGTTTGGGGAGGAAAGCACTAAGCACAAGCCCTACCTGATTGTGTTCGTGAGACGACGAGCCCTTCCCTCGGGATGGGGAACAGCTGCCATCAAGCTGCTCGCTACAATCCGCCGTCCACTGCAAAAGGGATAAAAAAAGGGATTGTGTAAAATAATAGCTGGGCTGGGGAAAACTGCTGTGTCAGTCCAGAGTGCACAGAAAACACGGTGCAGCCGCGGGCACCACTGTATGTGTGTGGCACCCCCTCCTTTTTTGAGGATGATCCCAAAGGCTTTGGCTTGGAAATGCTCCACCCGTCGACAGTGAATGGAGGAATAGCTGTAGGGAGGCACCTGAAATGGTGCTTTGCAATAAAACCCATCCCCAACACTTCCTTGAACACTCAGACAGTATTTGGAATCTCAGGAGGTATACACCAGGGAGACTTGACCTAATCATAGAATCATAGAATGGATTGGGTTGGAAAAGACCTCTGAGATCATCAAGTCCAATCCTTGGTCCAACTCCAGTCCATTTACCACATCATGGCACTCAGTGCCACGGCCAATCTGCATTTAAAAATCTCCAGGGATGGGGAATCCACCCCCTCTCTGGGCAGCCCATTCCAATCCCTCAGCACTCTCTCTGTGAAGAATTTTTTTCTGATCCCCAACTTCAATTTCCCCTGGCAGAGCTTGAGCCCCCCGTGCCCCCTTGTCCTATTGCTGAGTGCCTGGGAGAAGAGACCAACCCCCACCTGGCCACAACTTCCTTTCAGGGAGTTCCAGACAGTGCTGAGGTCACCTCTCAGCCTCCTCTTCTCCAGCACAAACACCCCCAGCTCCCTCAGCCTCTCCCCACAGCACTGGTGCTCCACTCCCTTCTCCAGCCTCGTTGCTCTTCTCTGGCCCCGCTCCAGCCCCTCAATCTCTTGCCTCAACTCAGGGGCCCAGAACTCAACACAACACTCAAGGTGTGGCCTCCCCAAGGCAGAGGCCAGGGGAAGGCTCACTGCCCTGGGCCTGCTGGCCATGCCATTTTTGATCCAGGCCAGGATCCCATTGGCCTTCTTGGCCACCTGGGCACACTCGTGGCTCCTCTTGAGCTTCCTGTCCCTCAGTTCCCCCCAGGTCCCTTTCTGCCTGGCTGCTCTCCAGCCACTCTGTGCCCACCCTGGAGCGCTGCAGGGGGTTGTTGTGGCCAAAGTGCAGGACCTGCACTTGGCCTTGTTGAACTTCATCCCATTGCAATCACTCTTTTCCATGGAATTCTTCCATGGAAATTTAGGAAATGTCTGTTTTTCCCAGCTCTGTTTGCTTCAGGGGCAGATATAAGGCCTTAGGTACCAAAACCCTGTGTTTTTATATCAAAGAAAAATGAAGATCAAAGGTGTAGGCTTGACCATTGCCATATGTGGCCATAGGGGATCACCAGCTCCTTAGGCCAGCTTTCCCCAAGGTTTAACAGAAAGATGACTCCACCAAAATAACTAAATTTGGAGTCATTTGTTGGGTTTTTCCCCCAAAGAAATGAAGGGCAGCATCCTATTGGGAAAAAAAAAATTTAAAAAGCAATTTTCACTAGACAAACATGAGAGACGCTGCTTAATCCTAAAGACATTTTGTCACTACCCCAACAAAGTTGAGACTGACCAGCCCCATTTCTGACACCTTTCATCCTGGAAGCACTTGGCTGCTTTAGAGGCAGTCAGCTCTTGGCACCATCCCCAAGGGAAATGCTCCAAGAAAATAAAAGTCAATTCCACACAAACAGCAACTACCTGAGAGGTGCTTGACAGGTATGGATGAGACTACAAAGTAAGTCACCACTAGAAATGCCCTCACCAGAGACCCTGTTGTAGCTCACAGATGGGAGGACCTCAGTCTCTCCTCACCAAAGAGTTGCCCATCAGCCTCCTGCCACCTCTGCTGACCCAACTGCAGAGGCTCATGATGCCATCACTCTTGAGAGCCTTCTGTCAGACCTATGACTACTTCCTTTAAAAATTTTAAGTGAAACCATACGCCTGCAAAGGTCTCCCAAGGTACAGCTCACTCATTATCATGTCCACAGCCAAAATAAAATTGTATTTTCCCTCTGACCTTCCTCTTGTTCCTAGTGGGGGCAAGACTGAGGACATCCCCACCATGGGAACATCCACACTTCGGGATTATCTAAACTGGTGATGGATTCAGCTCCCCTGGGAGTGGTGTGGAGGTTGAAGCAGTGTGCAGTGTGCCTTTCCTTCCTTCCCCCAGCACAGAGAGCAGTTGTCTACGGATGTGGTACCATCCCAGCAACTTACACACATGGATGAGTGGATTTATCCTCTCTCAGGCACAGAAAACATTACTGCAGCCACAAGGAAACAAACCACAGAGAGATTAAGTAACTTGCTCAACATTAAAGATTTTAGTTGCTGGCAGATCCTTGCAGTGAAAAACAATTTTCTTGTTCTCAGTCCAGTGCCCTTCCCCTAAACCCATCCTTCTTCCTCAAGCTCTCATTAAGAGGGAACATGCCACTTCCATCAGAATAGCTTCCACCAGGATTACTCCAACCAATGGCAGGACATGTGCATGTTTATTCCTTGCTTTGCTAAGTAGTGATCAGGAAGAGAAAATCAGAAATAAAAATTCCTAATTATTTCTTACACAAATTCGGGATACAAGGTAGAAAAAATTCAAATCTTTGACAGATAACTCCTTCTTAATGCATCCATTAAGACATGGCTTGATAAAACTAGGTGACCTATGTAAAAGATCATCCTCCCTTCTTGTCCCATATACAGCCATAGAAATACGAAATACTGCATTTTGATGGAGCTTCACATATAAATCCTAATTAAATTTCTACATCAGTGGTCTGGGGTACAACCATATTTAGATGCTTCATTTGAGGTGCCTCTACAAGTGGTTTAATGAAAAGGTTCCATGTTCAGATCTTCTATTATTATGAATTTTTCTTGAAAGAGAATGCTCACAGAACTGACAGGAGAAACCCAGCAGTTCATTTTTCATTCACAGCAGACCAGGAAGGAAAGCTAAAATCCTATTTCCACAACTGGAAGATGGATTTGGTTGTTGCAATTAGGGATCTTAATGCAAAAATTGCATGTGGGCTGTCACAAGAAGTAGCAATTTTTGTTCTCAGGATGCAGAGGGAGCCCAGGCTTATTGGCAGAGGTGTGGACAGGCTAGAAGAGGTTGTAAAACTTTGTCTATTAATTTATTTCTAATTCAATACTACTTCTAAACTCGACATGTTAATAAGCAGCACTTGTCTGTTTGACCTGAAGGCCCCCCAAAGTGTCACCTCAAACACAGACATTGTCCAACCTTGGGTTAAAAAAATGGGTTAAAAAAATGCACCGTGAAGTACTTCGTATCACTAAATTTTATATTTATTTTCTCACGCTTTAAGCAGCTTCTATCCTCAAACTGTGAAATCTGTTCTTAAAAAGGTTCCTTTGATGGGCAATTTCTTCACACTGAGATGGTGTAAACCAGGTCCTGAGCTCTGGGTCAGACCCTCAGCTCCAGCAAACCTACACAGCCCTGATAAATCAGACAAATGCTGCTGACACATGATAAAGATGAGTTCTTCATACACAGAATCATGGAATGGTTTAATTTGTAAGAGACACTTAAGACCATCATCCAACTCCCTGGGCCACTAGACCATGTTGCTCCAAGCTCCGTCTAACCCAGTCTTGAACAATTTTAATGATGTACCTTGGGACCTTAAAAAATCAAAAGCCAGTATGAGGAGACTGTTACCAACTGGATGGAGACCTCATATTATATATATGTACGTGTATGTATGTGTGTATATATATATGTGTGTGTGTGTGTATATATATATATATATATATATACACACACGCGTGTGTGTGTGTATGTATAGTTATATATATGTATGTATATATATATTTGTATGTATATGTGTGTATATACGTATCTATACACACATATGTATCTATATACACATATATATACACACGTATGTATGTGTTTATCTATATCTCCAAACAAGTAAGCTGCCCTAAAGACAGTGTTTTATCCTGTCCTGCTTCACAACCAAACCCTAAAAAAGCTACCTCATCTGGACATGCACCCCCAACCCAAGCCACAAGCCACTAGCATTCCCCACCCTCTCTCCCACTCTGTGCCCTCCTCCCACCTGTGAGACGTGGGACTGTGTCTTCTCACTCTCACCATCCCCCTCTGTTTTGTCTGTCAGCAGCCCCTGGACCTGGTACTCCAGGACGTAGCTGTCGATGAAACGCTCCAGCTCCTCGATCTCCTGGGAGCGGCTGCTCCCTGCCTCCGAGGAGGCTGATGCCACCGATGAGTTCTCCATCCCTTCAGGAGACACGCCAAGAACACAGCGGACCTGGGAAAGCAAAATAAAGTAATGGTTAGAAAAATTATTTCCCACTAATTATGGGAAAAGTTAAGAAAACATCCAGCAGCCAAAGCCTATCAGTTACAACAGGCAGGATATTTCTTGCTGTACATCTGTGTTTGTAATAATCCTAGGTGGTCACATTTGGGACCACCATGCAAAAAAAAAGTTCCATTTCTGTAATATCCCCACATTTAAGAACAACAGTTCTACTTCCTGCCCTCCTTCTCCAAAAAACTACTGAAAACCTCCAGACATAAGCACAAAAGGAAAGCAAAACTGAAATCCTTATTTAATAAATCCATGGCACTAGCTGTGTGGGATAAGGATGAGAAGCCAGGGATGGTGGACAAGGAATAGGAAGAAGTTGATAATGGAAAAGCTTCTCCAGGACAGTGGCAGTAAACAGTAAATTATGCTGAGTCAATGTTATGACTGTAAATGGCCTAGCAAGGACATGAAACAGAGATCACAACAGAATTTATTTTTAAAGCCTCTCACTGCAGGAGAATGCATCTATAGAAGATGTAGGGGCTTTATGATGCTCTTCTCCTCCCTCTGGTTCTCCAGGACTCAATGCCAATCCCACCATAAGGAAAGGAAACCACCAGCTGTGCAGGGCAGGAGTTGGACTGGATGGTCCTTGTATGTCCCTTCCAGCTCAGGATATTCTGTGATTCTATGTTTGCAAAGAACTGAGCTTTGGTCCAGTGTTTTGTGGTAAGACTCACATTCCTCTGGGAGGGAGGAGACAGAGGAGTTTCCACCACATTGCAGGACGACACAGCAACTTCATCCCTCACCCTCTCCTTCACCAGGAACGGGTATTTACAGTCTGCTTAGAAACAAGTATAATATTACTAAGGAAATTTAGAGTGAGCCACATGCCATCCGGAAGGGAAGGGGGAAAAAATATAATCTGTTCCCAGCTCATGTAATTTCCAGCTTCTGAACTATTTTTTCATCTGTCACTTCTGAACAATTGTGGCTTCATTTGGAAGCTGCCGAGAACGAGCAGTTCTGGCCTAAGGATTTCTTCTGCTCAAGGAATTATTCCCAAATGTGCCCAGACTGTCAAAAAGGCTCATTATGTAGATCAATATCACACATTAGCTCCTGAACAAAAATCATGTGGCACATTAAAAAAGGGAAAGAAAAAAGAAATAAGTCAAGAAATAAAAAAGGAGGAGCCCCAGAGAGTGTGGAGCCCTGGAGGAGGGCATGCTTCTACCCTTTTTGCTAATTAGTGCCAATTATCAAATGGAAGGAACCAATTACTAAATACAAAATGCCAAAGAAAGAGTTGGGAGAATAGGAGGCTCCCATGAGTGATGGCATGAGAGATGACCACATGAGGTAGGGGACAGGTGGCATCACTTGGGATAAAGAAAGCAGGGTCAGAGGTTATTCCTCCATCCCCTGGGGCAACACATTACAAAGCCCAAAGTTTTTTTGTCTATTATATTTTTTTTTGAACATGGCACTGGAGGAAATCCAGCCCTGTGGATGCTTCCCCTTGAGCACCCATGAAAAAGCATAAGGCAGAGGAAAGGCTAACACATGCCTCCACTTTTGGGGTGTTCACTGTTGTGCCCAACCAACACTTTGTGATGAGCAACAGGAGAGATGGTGAACTGAAAGGGAGTGGGTTTCTCAGAAGTCACCAGGTACAACAAAACAGTACAAACCACATATTGGAGACATTTATGGGTCTCTAGCAGGAAACTCTGAAATCAAGTCATCTTGCAGCACCACTACCTCTCTCTAAAGAAAGCCATCACTTACGAGGAAGAAAACTCCCCTGCCTCTAAGGGTCATGAGTCACCACCTATACCTGAGGCAGGATCATCACTGTACACAAAGATCCCTGGAGCAGATGTCCATGCATAGACAGCAAGTTGGTCTGACATCTAACCCTTATAATAAAAAAAGCCACGAACAAGTCATGGTCTGTAATAATTTTTATATTTTTAGTCTGCACCAAGTTGGTGTGAATCCCTTTATGACACAGAGATCGACTTCCTGGTATCCCAATGCCACTGCCAGCATGCCACTGTCACCAAATCCATTTGTCATCCATTATAGGTGAGTTTCTCCCACTTTGCATGAAACTGGCCTCACCAATGCCACCAGCCTGCTCACAGATGTCCCAGAGCTCAGATAAACACTGTTTTAGTCAACATCCTCTGGAAGCTTTCTCAAGGCAGGGCTTTTCCACACATCATCCATTGAATTCTAAGCTCTGCCTAAACCTACGAAGTGTGAGATGCACATGTATAAAAGCTGCCTGAGAAAAACAAACCAAGATGACCAAAGCTTTACAGAGGCCTGTTTTCTGGGTCCTACAAGATGATTCCTGTTTCAAGCAGCCTGATTCTTCCAAAGGAACAGCTTTTGGAGCCCTTCCTCCTTGGCAAGAGGTACCTTTGGAAGGGAAGCATCCACCAAGACCCAGACCTGCAAAGGTTTACTCTCCCCATTAACACAGCCTTCTCTCCCATTTGAAAATCAATCCATTTGAAAAACAGTCCACCACTGTTTCCTGACATAAGCAATGTATGGTGTCCTGCTTTTCTTGGTGCCATGTGCCAGGAAACCTCCGTTTCCCATCCTGCCTCACTCTCAAAGCAAGTCCAAAAAAGAGGTTTTGAAAGAAAAACACAAACCAACATTGGAGCAGTTGGGATCTTCCCACATGGAGCAAATAAATGTTCTTGAGAGCTCTTCATGGAGCGATGACTCCTTGGATCTGTGCTGGCTCAGCACCTACCACTACGGACTCCCAGACCCCAGATATATTCCTTAATGATAATTAATAGAGATCAACATCAGATTGGCATTGGATGGGGCTTGGAGCAACCTGGTCTAATGGAAGGTGTCCCTGCCCATGGCAGGGGTGTAGAACTAGATGACCTTGAAGGTCCCTTCCAACTCAAACCATTGGAGGAGTCTATGACTCCATGAGGTCCATGCTGTGCTCATTACTATGACCATTAAAGAAGGAATCAGCAGCAGAAAACATCGATAGATGTGCAAACTGTTTATTCTTAGTAATTATCAGCATTACTGTAATGTATAATTATTATTAATAGCTGTTATTAAGAGTGATGTTAATGGGGTTCTTGCTCTAGCAGGATCATGCAGTTTTTACGTAAATTACACAGCTTATACTCTTAATCAGCAAGTAATAAGAACAAGCATTTTTTATGACATTTGTATGTTCATTCCCCTTCTCCCAAAGATTACTTCAGGCTTGTTGAACTTGTAGAACCAAGTGATGAGTCTGATGGCTGAAGAGCAGCAATGGAGAAGGAACCCATTTTGGGCAAGATGAGTGAGAAGCAACAGGACAGTGAAACTTGCAACCAAAATAGTGTCAAGAAAGATGAGAGCATGATGAGAAGACCACAGATATGCAGGACAGCAACACATTTCCATCAGCTTACTGCAGTCTGGGTGAGAAGACCCCATACCCACATTCCCCTCCAGGGAAGAGGCTCCAGCTACTCCACTTTCACACTAAAGCCTGGCCTGCAGCAGCCCAGCAGTGCCAGCACCACAGGGCAGCCTCACACAGGCTGCCTCCTCTGGGGTGGGACCCACCTGTGCCTCAGACCCACCTCTGGGGTGGGACCCACCTGTGCCTCAGACAACCCGAGGGAACAGAGATGCCAGCCCCATACAAACATCATTCCCTGAAGTGAGGAGCCAGGGCTTTTGGGCACAGCAGCCTTGTCATCAACACTGTAACCCATGAAGAGATCTTCCTACGACAATTTTCACAGAACCACAGAATTGTTGAGGTTGGAAAAGCCCTCCACAACTATCGAGCCCAGCCATCTGCCAGCACTGCCAAGGCCACCACTAACCCATATCCCCAAGTGTCACATCCATGCAGCTTTTAAATCCCTCCCAGGCAGAACTACTTCATGCATCAGGCCTCTTCACAATTAATATTATGTTATTATTTCAATTATCAAATACTTTTTTATTTATTTCAATTATCAAAAGGTCTAACCACCACCAAATTCTGACAAAGGGCAAGTGCCAGCTCCTCTTTCCAACAGCTTGGCCTCAGCTGTTTAGATATGGGCTTAAATGGCTCACTTAAGGCAGTTGGAAACACCCTGTCTCTTCCTTACTTATCCTCCAGTTAAACACTAAAAAAATCCCAGGCCAATCCTCTATTCCTCTGTGACTCCAAAGCAAGACAGAAGGAATGCAGAGCAGCCTTTCTATACAAAAGATTTACTCATCAGATATGCCATCAGAGGCCAGCTGCTGGAAAGACAGGCTGTGATGGGCTACAGAGCTGTCCTGACAGATCCCTGAAAGCCTTTGTCATGCCTCATGGGATTTATCATCCCAGGTTTTCCTAGGAACAAGAGAAGCTTCCTAAAAAAGGCAGCTGCAGTGCAAATTCTTCACGTACCAATGCAGACACCTCCTTCCAAAGCGTCCTGTGACTTTCAGCATCCCTTTTGTGGTTTTTCTCCCTCGGAAGTTTATAATAAATAAATTTTAAATATTGCTGTCTCTTCTGCTCCAAGACACATATGATGTAAACCAAAAAGGCACCAGATTTATTTGTTCATGACTGCATGGCATGATGGTAAAACCAGACTGAAGAGACCTCCAGTGATACCCAAAAAGGCTCCAGCCCAGTCCCAGACACCACATCTTGCCTCATGAGCAACCAGAACCAACAGTTATATCTCTTGTTCAGGGTCCAAAACCCATCCCATTGTTCTCTGCTCTGTATAGTGATGTTGGACATCACCTTGTCCAGGTGGTGAGGGACATCCAGGGTGAGATGACACTCTCTTTTGCTTAATGCCTCTCTGAGAGAACAGCACACGGTCAAACCCTTCATCAGCACCTCCCTCACACTGCCTGCCCACTAAGACTCCAAGCCAGGCTTCACAAAGCCCCTGCTGAAGTGCACACAATGCAGGGGAAAGAGGTCCCTTCAACCCCAGATCTGGGAGGCCAAGGATGTTTTGACCACACAGATCAGGGCAGAGCAGCTGCTGCATGACAACCTTCCCACTTCTTACCTGCTTCTTACCAGCACCCTCAGGTCAAGTGAAAGCCTTGCAAATAACCACCAGCTCACACTCTGGCTGCAGTACAGGCAGGAGGACCTTGGACTGCCTGCGTTTGGGGGCTGAACTCCTGGCTACCAGCACAGCCACAGCCAGCTCAATTCCCAGCATTTCCTTTTAATGAGCTCCTCCTGCAGCAATATTTTCTCCCTCCTAATCCAGCCCATTTCTAACAACAAGTAATTAGCAATGTGTCTTTCTAAAGCAGCAAGAGCATCTCAGAGAGCAAGAGGAGTGTTTTATCTTTGCTGCTGGCAGCCACCTCTCGTATCCAGCAACCCGCAGGAGCAGTTACTATGGAAAATAAAAGCAGCCAAGATGAACTGTGACTCCCTGCATCCAGGTATGGCTGCACCTCCACGAAGCATCATGTGCCTGGTTTGGATTTACTGCTGTAAAACCAGCACCTTTCTGGATGACAAAACATCAGTTGCAGAAACGTAAATCATTATATCCTGGATCTGACCCTTTTCTAATTAAAATGTAAACACCTTTGAAAACCACATCCAGTGTCTGCTGCTGGAGCTAGCTTTGGGCTTTTCAGAGACTGATGCACCCACGGCTGGCTGAGCAGTTGATATATTTCATCATCCCTCCAGTCTCAGGTCTGGTTTCTGGTACCTGGTGATGCAGAAAAGCCCAAGTGACAGGATAAGAGCCCAACAGCTGCCACGTTGCAGTGCCATTCACGAGCCTGGCATGGAACACAGCAGGCAAATGCCAGGGTGCATTGAAACAGAGCCATTAAAACAAACATAGAAATAAATGGGGGAAAACCAAAACCAGAGAGAGCCACGAGACAAAACAAGTACCACAGAATCCAACCCAAAACAGCTGCTTTGACACCGTGATCCAACAGGGAAGGGAGAGGAATAACCAGAAAGCCAGAAATCTCTCATTCTCACTCAGACACCTATTTATTACGTAGCTTTCTTCCTGCAATAAGCAATTCTTTGTGGCTGGGAAGTCAATCTTTTTCTTTCTTCTTTTTAAACAAAACCTAAGCCACATTACCTTTAGAGACATAAAGTCTTTTACTGTGTCAAAACTGTGCATGAGGTTGGAGAGGTTTTCCACCAGATGGACTTTCTTGCCTGGGGGGAAGACATTACACCTTTGGCTTGTGAGGGATATTATTAAGAAAAAGAAAGGAAAAAACAGCATACAACTAAGAAAACCATTGTCTGAACTTCAGGAGGTGAGTCAAGGTTCGTTTATGGCTCACCCCGTGGTGGGATGCTCCACTGCATGGGATGTCAGGACAAGGAGACTGCTGGAGCACCACTCTGGCTGCAGCACAACAGCAAGGCATGTCGTTGTTCCCAGATTCTTACACAAATTCAATAGCGGCAAATACACCAGCATTTCTGGATATAAAATCTGAAGCAGGTCATAAAAAGCCTCCAACCATTAACCCCTGAATCACAAACAGCCTGCATTTTATAACCTATTTGACATCAGCTGATGCTACAAACCATGACTTAAGTCGGACATAATCCATTTCCACACTCCCTGCTTCTACTAAAAGCTAATGGAACAAGAGCCCACATTACATCTTATCCTTGCTGGTTTACACCTTCACAAAGAACATGTTGTCAGAGAAAAATACTAAGCAATTATTAATATATGAAGAAATAGCAAAAACCCCCAAAAATGCAGATTTTAAGCATGTTCCTTCGTCTCCTCTTTGGAGCTGCACTGTTTCTCCTCAGAGAACACATGGAGGGCTGGGTAGGATGTGATGGCTGCAGGGACTATGCTGGAAGACAGAAATCAAGGATGTTCTCCAGCCAGGGGAGCTCACACACGTACACCATGCAGATGTGTGTGCCCCTCTACGATGCACATGGCAAGCAGCAATCCCACAGCAACCAACACCTGCTTTTTACCCAGCTATTCCAGAATCCCAGGGGATAAGCCCTGACCCCGTGGAAGCAGCAGCCACGGCGCAAAACTCCCCATGCAGGCAGCACTCTGCAGGCAGAGAGCACAGCCCACATCATAAATAAAAGCATCACCACAACGAGCTGATCCACACACTTTGGCAGTGCACGTTTCACCAGGCACCACATATCGTCCTTTGTAAATAACTGGAGGAAAACCACTATCAGGAAGGAGATCTTTCCTTCCCAGGCACCCAGGCAATGTAATGGGCACTTGGGCTGTGAAAAGCTCTGTAATCCTAAAAGACATATCCAACTCCAAGTTGAGATGTCAACTTGCTGAAGCAATCCAGCCCCCGGTGGTTCTCGGCGAGGAGGGACAGGGCAGGAGCAGCACAGTGTGGTCAGCAGCAGGGCAGGCGTGGAGGCTGCTTAATCCCTATTAAATCATGCACACAGCTCACTGGCAGAAAGCATTTTTGTGCCCATACACCAGCATGTAGCAGCAATTCAGAGGACATATCTTGGCTGCCAGCCAAAATGCTAGAGCTGCCACTCTCTGGATAGATTGAGGGGGGAATTTTATGCTAGAAGGAGTCAGCTGGTCCTCTCCTCTTGGGAATCATAAGGTCACAAAATGGTTTGGGTTGGAAAAAACTTTTAAAGGCCATCTGTTCCACCTCTTGTCATGTACAGGGACATCTTCCACTAGACCAAATTGTTCCAAGCTCCATCCAACCTGGCCTTGGACACTTCCAGGGATGGGGCAGCCACAGCTTCTCTGGGCAACCTGTGCCAGGGCCTCACCACCTTCATTGTAAAAAACTTCTTCCTTATACCTACACTAAAGTTCCTCTCTTTTAGTTTGAAACCAGCACTCCCTGACCTATCAGTACAGGGCCTATGCAAAAGTCTGTTCCCATGTTTCTTATAAACCCCATTTAAATACTCAAAGGCCACAATAAGGTCTCCCTGGAGCTTTCCCTTCTCCAGGTAAACCCGACCAACTTTCCCAGCCTGGTTCCAGAGCAGAGGGGCTCCAGCCCTTGGAGCATCGCCAGGGTCTCCCCGGGACTTGTTCCAGCAGCTCCACATCCTTCTGCTGTTGTTCCCCAGGGCTGGAGGCAGCTCTGCATGTGGGGTCTCACCTGAGGGGGCACAGGGGCAGAATCATCCCCTCCCCTGCTGCCCATGCTGGGAGATCAGCCCAGGGCACAGGGGGTTCTGGGTGAGTTGTGTCCAGTCTCTCACCCACCAGCACCCCCAGGTCCTTCTCTGCAGGGCTGCTCCATCTGTTCATCCTCAGCCTGGATTGATCCCAGGAGTTGGCCAACCAAAGACGCAAGCACTTTGCACTTGGCCTTGTAGAAGCTGCTGAGGGTTCTCATCCTCACGGAATCTTGCCTCCAATCCCCTCTGACTGCTTCCCTTCATCATGGCTTTCCTCCTGTTGGAGAATAAACTCTACTGTGCAACAAGACTATGGGTAGGACAGCCTCAGGTGACTCCCAAATTCAAGGTTTTTGAAAGATGAAATGGGAATGACGTAGCAAGTTGTTTTTTGCAGCACCAGGCACCTTCTGCACCATCAGCAAAGGACAAATGCTCCCTGGCTTCCTGCTCCTCCAACCAATGGAAAGAAATCCTTCCTGGCCTCCAGTCTGGTGGTGTTTGGGATGGGGTTACAGGAGCAAAGCAAGGAGGAGATCTGAAGGTGAAACATTTCTTTATGACCCAAGGCTGGCTCACTCACAGGGTACCTCTGTGTATTCTGCCTAACATGAGCTGCTCAGTGGGAACTGGAAAGAAAAATCATCCAGTAAACCTCTGTTATGTAGCAGAGGGAAGGGGAAAAAAACTTACCTTGTCCACTCTGAGCTAGTTAAACTCATTTGAAAGACCCCATGCACAGATGAGTATATTCAGAGATTTTCTGAATCTTTAATTACCTTCTGTTCTAAAAAAAAAAACAACTAAAAAATCCCACTCAACAACACCCACAAACAAACAAGATTTCCCAAACCTGCTCCTGATCCCAGACCCCTGCTACTCCATCGCATCCAAATGTTTAAGTTTTAAAAGATGCAGCAGACTGGCTTTTACATCATGGCCACCTTGGGACCATCAGTCGTTGACCTTATCAGTCCCCATACTGGCAGTAACCATGAGATGAGATACTCTAAATATTCTAGAGGAAAAGAACAAGAACTGGGGAAATTGCTATTTCTGTACATGCAGAAGGAAAAGCAGATGTTTCCCCATAAAAATTCTAGTCTAATAATAGTAAATTGAGAGGCAGGGAACCAAACAAAGGCCTGGGGAAGCACATGGGGACAGGGAGTTATGTGGGGTCAGTGTCCAACACCACATGAGCAGGTCCACTGTGACAAAGGTAGCCAAGGAAAGGGGCCTAAGTGCCACAAGAGCTGAGCTTTCCAGGACTCTGTCCCTGCTTCTGGTTTCCTCCACATTTTAATACACCCATAAAAGAGCTGCAGCTGCTTGCAGGTGGGGCTGGACATAGAGTCCTCCTTAGGTCCTGCTCCTGGTGACATGCATGTGGTCCATACAGTGAGTTTCCATCCAGCAAAGTGTTTGCATTATGCAAAAGTGACACTCACTTAAACCAGAGGGACCATCCAAACTAAATTCAGCTCCCTGAGACTACTGTGAGCATCATCTAAGACAGCTCTCAGAGGCCAGGAAGATCACAGAATGATAGAAGGGTTTGAGCTGGAAGGGAACATTCATCTCATTCCCCCCCCTGCCATGGGCAGGGACAACTTCCACTATCCCAGGTTGCTCCAAGCCCTGTCCAACCTGGCCTTGGACACTTCCAGGGATGGGGAAGCCACAACTTCTCTGGGCAACCTGTACCAGGGCCT
The DNA here is from genome assembly GCA_013396695.1 of Sakesphorus luctuosus. Classification (NCBI taxonomy): domain Eukaryota; kingdom Metazoa; phylum Chordata; class Aves; order Passeriformes; family Thamnophilidae; genus Sakesphorus; species Sakesphorus luctuosus. Next base: position 236,131 of record VWZD01004555.1, on the reverse strand, counting down.
CACCACCCTCACAGGGAAGGACTTCTTTATAAAAGAATTTCTTCATAGATGCCCTTTCAGGCCCTAAATCCATTTTTAAGCCCACAAGGATTTCCTGTCCCATTCTCTCACTTGGTTTCCCATTGCAACTAGAAGAGCAAATGTGATGCCCAGATGGGCCCAGGCTTTGCACTGAGCTCCCAACAGCTGCCCCGGGAAGGGACATGACACAGCACAGGCACCACAGCACCCAACAAGGGTCCAACTAGCCCAGGGATGTTGCTGTGTGGCAGAGATGGGCTCCAGCTCCCCATGAACCCACCAAAGTCCCAGGAGTAGGAATGACTAGCCCTGGACAGGTGAGGATCGGATCCTTCCCAGCCTTTGCTTTGCCCAACCATCATGAACCAAGCCCACAAGCTTTATCCTCCTCTTATATCCATCCCCAGCTTTTAGCTCCTTCCCGCAGCTGATGAGACAGCTTGAATCAATTCACCAGGAAAACGCCTGCCTTAGGGAACCAGCCCAAAAATACCAAGAAAAGCACCTCCTCAAACAGGAATTTTCAGAGTTACCAGCCAGTTACCAGCCTCCTTTTTGAGGCTTGAAGCGCATATTTTTGCAATCATATCCAGACTATCACTCTGCTGGATGCTCTGCACCAACAGTGTTGCCACACATTGCCCAAAAAAGCCATTCCTGAGCAGCCCCACTCTCCTTTGGTTTATTCCCCACTGAATCACAGTGAGGGAAGGGTGACAAGAAGCCAGCAGTGGGGCTGAGAAAAGCAGCCTGACAAACCTCAGGCTGTAAAGATGCTGCAGGCACTTTATCACCCAGGGGACCTCTGGGTTTGATTAACAGCAGGTAAATGAAGCAGCTTGACTCAGCTGAGCCCCAGCAGGCACAAGCAGGACCTGGGAGGTGTTCCTTAACACAAAGAAAACAGAGAGGCAGCACCTTCCAGGACATGACAAGTAATCTGTTTTGAGATGAACATGAGCTTTGGGTGTGTCTGTTTACCTCCACCAGCAGCAATGATAGTCAAGACAACTGGCCCTGATCAAGAAAGGCTTGGGATTTACCAACCCTATGTCTTAACACACCCTGCTGTCAGTGACCTTGACACCACTTCCTTCTGCCAACCCTAGGTCTCAGATCACAGAATGGCTTGTGTTGGAAGGGACTATGAAAGGTCATCTTGTTCCATACCCCTGCCATGGGCAAGGACACCTTCCACTATCCCAGGTTGCTCCCAGCCCCATCCAACCTGGCCTTGGACACTTCCAGGCATCCAATTCTCTGGGCAACCTGTTCTAGGACCTCATCACCTAATTTTTAACTAATATCTAATCTAAACCTACTCTCAGTTTGAAGCCATTCCCCCATGTCCTGTCACTCCAGGCCCTTGCAAGTAGTCTCTCTCCATCCTGTGTGCTCCCTTCAGGTACTGGAAGGGTGCCCTGTTGAGTCCCAGCCCTGCTGCCAATGTACTGCAAGTATGAACCTCAACTTTGTCCCAAAATATCCTTGAGCTGCTCCTTGTGTCTAAGTGTTGCATCCATTATGGATCCAAGAGTGCCACGCACTGCACAAGTGACTGGGATGTGTCTGCCAGCTCCTCCGCCATGCCTTGCTTCCCTCTCTTGTAAAACACTGGCCCTGTTAGGACTTAGCTTAAATTCTTGGCTTTCCCTTCTAGGCTAGGGAGAAGGGAAGAGGTCTTGGAGCTTCAAGGTGTTCCTGCAGGGAAGGCATGACAGATCCATGATGAACACAGGAAGTCTGGCCCTGGTGACTGCACTGAGGCACACCCAGCAGCTCAGGAAGAGCTGCCCAAGAAGGCACCACGAGAAGCTTTTCCTCCACAAACACAGCCTGGCTAGGGATAGTGCCAGAAATACTTATTTTCCTAAGTTTGCCTCCTGACCCAAACAGAAATGTTTGTCCTGCAGAGCTGGATGATGCCTGGAGGACCCAGGAACACCTGCAGGGATCAAAGACCCACAGGAATCGTCTTTTAGGACAGCTGTGTCTACGCCAAGACCACACCTGCAGTGGAAAACCCACATGCTGTGCCTAGGACTGACCTGTAGGCATGGGGGCAACACAGAATCACAACCTCACATGGGTTTTACACTATTTTTTTGTTCTTTTTTTGAATGGTCCTTCATGGTCATCATGAAGGTCTTCCCACGGCGACCTCCAACATGCTGCAACTCCAAAGGAGCTCCTGCCAGACCACATCAGCATCTCAGAAAGTCCTCTCTAGCACCTCCCTCATCTCCCTGCACTGGCCAACCTCTGCTTACACCCAAAGTATTAACAGCCCTGCTGTTCACCCTAACGAGGTTGTGGGGGGAGGGCTGTAATTGCAGCAAAGGGGAGCAGCATCAGCAGTTTCAGCAGAAACATCATAGTGGGATGCTTGCTACTCATGTACCTTTGACCTCAGAAATGTAAATAAAGAGCTCAAAACATATAGTTTTTGCAAAGAAAAAAAAAAGAAAATAAGTAAGAGAGAATTTGATTAATCAAGAGACTGTACAGTGCCACATACCCAGATGGTATCTCACATCAAGGGCCTTGCAAGTGGAAGCCCATCATTCCCAGCTCTTGGATGCCTAGATGCAAGGATGCCCATCTAAGGGGTCTTTATGATCCACCAATCCAGGAGCAGAGTTTAACCACTGACCTGAAAAGGCACTTTTGCAATAAATTATGCAATATGAAGGATAAAGAAAGTAAACCTCATGTCTAGTGCTGAGCTACAGCAGGACTTGGAGACTTTAGAGGAAGATGCAAAGAAGGGCAAGATAAACACAGAATTCTGGGGCTTGGGGCAGGTTTTGCCCACTCTTGCCAGAGCTTTCATAGAACCATGGGATGGTTTGGGTTGTAGGGGACCTTTAAAGCTCAAACACTTTCACCCCCTGCCATGGGCAGGGACACCTTCCACTAGCCCAGATTGCTCCACGTCCTGTCCAATCTGGCCTTGGACACTTCCAGGGATGGGGCAGCCACAGCTTCTCTGGGCAACCTGTGCCAGTGTCTTACTTTGGGGGTTTCTGATTATTCCCAGTCCATGGGGACACTGCTGCTGGTGAGCATTTCCAGATGTCCATGACATCTACAGGTAGCTCAAGGTCTTCCAGCATCAGGAACCAGAGGTGACACCTGGCACTCAAGCCCCATGTGTTCCCTTCTCCAGTGTGAGACAAGGGACCTGTTTCTCCTCTGTCACAGTCACCAGAGGGACAGAATTCACTTCTGCAGAAGCAAAAGACTGAGCCCATCACATTATAATTCTAAAAACCACTTGTCTGCCAGCACCCCAGCTTTGGCTCGCTGAATTTTGAATAGTTTTGGTCAAGTCACTGCAGCTAAAACACTGAGAAAAAAACACTGAAAAAATTCTTTTACCTTTTTTTTAGGGTTTAGTATTTCTAAACAAAGGATTTTTACTTCTATGTCATGATGACATACACTAAATTTCCACAGCTCTTCATTATGGTGAAAGTAATTAAAGACAGATTTCATTTTGGATTCAAATGGGACTTGACATTATTTTGCTTCCTGTTTAAAGGAAATAAAAATATCTATTCTCATTGAATCCAGCTGAAAACTGTCTTATCCCCCATAACCATCCTTAGTACCATGATTTTTCTATGGCTAATTAATCAAAAAAACCACTAAAACCAAGACAGCAATAATTATTTGTTTTATGGCCTGATGTTGAGGAGTATTCAGAATACCTAAGGATAACTTGGGGTAACCACCCAAAGCATGCAGCAGTGCTTCAAGAAAAACAATGTAATTTAAAGTGTTACTGTAATTCACTTACATGTAAGAAAGTCATAGGAACCTCATGAAAGTATGTATGTAATTAAAAAAAAAAAGAAAAGAAGAAGAGGGTAATAAGGAATCCACATTCCTCCAGACAGAAGGGGCACTGCTGCAGCCTCAGCTCTGCACAAGGCACAACACCAGTGCCAGCCCTTTCAGGCTTTTTCCTCCCAGCAGTGCCTCTGCTTTGGCTTGTTTCCATCTCCTCCATCGGCTGCTCTGCCCCAGAAGAAAATATTTACTCTCCAGAGACTATCAGGCCTTGCACAAGATAACACCCAGGGCTGCAGAAACCCCAGTGCTGACAGAGCTGCTCCAACGACGCCTCCCACTCCCTTTCAGGTCAAACTGGATCTTGCACAGGACAAGTGGATTAAAAAACCAGAACAAAACACGTTTTCAGGATAACGCTGCTGACTTGTTGTTTTCCAAACCCTCTGCCACCAAGCTCCTGTGGTGCTGCTAACCTCTGCTGATCCCATCAGGTGGTTTAACTGGGAAGCTTAGCAGTAAGCCCTGTTCCTGCAAGGAGACACCACGTTACATCAGGTTATTCACTGCCCAACAGGCAGCGTGGGGGCTTTCAGACAGCACAGGAATAAATTCCAACCACAATTTTCAGGAAGAAAATTAAGTGTATGAATGGAGGGAACTCACCCCAAGTTGCACCGTTTTGTTGTGGGGTTGGATTTTTTTTGTTTGTTTTTACTCTCCTAGGCTTTATTTTGTTAATGTTGAATTGTGTGTTAAATCCTGTTAACATATTGCAAATCTCTGTCTTGCTGGGAAAAAAAAGAATCTGGCACCTCTAAAAGGCACCTGGCCTATATCTATAGCCAAATAAACCCACTATGAACTGGAAAAGGTGGCAGGTAGGGAAAGGGGAATGTGAAGCATTGGGGGCAGAAGGAAATAAAAATGGGATAACAGAATAAAAAAGCATGATAGGGAAACAGAAAAAAAATGGGATAGGGAGACAAAGAATGAGACAGAGAACAACAATAAAAATGGGATAGAGAACAACAATAAAAATAGGATGGGGAATAACAACAATAAAATGGAACAGGGGACCAAAAAATGGAATAGGTTACCAAAAAGTGGGATATGTAACAAAAAAAACAAGATAGGCAACAACAAAATGGGATAGGCAACACAAGAAACGAGATAGGCAATAAAAAAATACAGGGTTGGCAACAACTCCACATCCATGAGCAGGGGCATAAAGTGTCACTCACTGCAGTTTTCACCCATTAAGTTTGGCAGCCAGAGGATTTCTGCAGTAAAGAGGATGCATGTGTACAGTCAGAGCAGAGGGAAAAGCAGGGAGTTGTGATGAAGGAAATGCATGCAGGGGGCCTGCCTGGAAAGTCTGGCAGGCTGGGACCACCAAACCCAGCAGGATGGCCACTGGAGCAGAAATGGCTTCTCACAAGCATTACATTCTATCTGGCTACAAAACTCATTCTCAGGCTATACCCACCCTGAGCGAACAAATGACATTATTAAAAGACAGACAATAAATCAAACAGCAGCTTGGAAAAACCTAGGAAGCCTCCAAAGAGCCAAGGAAACCTGCACTATCTAGGGAAGCGCGAGATTACAATAATTAGGTCAGTTGGCGATAAGCCTTCTCAGCACACACAGGCACACACATGCTGCTGCCTTTCTAGAAAGTGGTGATGGCCACAAGGAGCTGAGAACCCTCACAGCAAAATGCCAGGGGCAAAGTGACAGCAGCAGAAAGCTCTCCTGTCCCAGCAGGAAACTGCAGCAGCAGCTCAGCTCTGGGTCTGAGGATTGGTAGGTGCAGCATGGGCAGCTCCGATGGGATATTAGAAAATTCCTTCTCTTTGAGCCATGGTTCAGCACTCAGCAAGTGACCCCAAGGGGTGTGTGGTCTCCACCCTCGCAAACAGCATCAAGACTCAGCTGGATGAAGCCCTGAGCAGGCAGGTATCACGGAACCACAGAATCACAGGATATGCTGAGCAGGAGGGGATCCACGAGGATGATGGAGTCCAACTCCTGGCCCTGCACAGGACCATCCAGGAGTCTGTGCAGAAGCTTTCTGTTGAACAGTGGGCTGGATGACAGGACCTCTAAGGCCTTCAACCCAGAATTAACTCCAGGATCTCACCTAGGGAGACCTCCCTTCAGCCCAAATTTCTAGGACAAAGCCACAAAGTCTTACTTCCAGCTTAATCAAAAGCAAAAGAAACTTCACAGCAGCAAGTGGCCTGGAAGTCCAGGCTGACCTTCAGGAGAAGAAATAGGCTGCTGTGAGCTCATGTGCATGACAATCACAGAGAGTAAAGCCTTCTGCTTCAGAAGGCAAAGAGGATGGTCCCATGTAGGGAGTGCTGACACGATATGAATGCACTTTTCCCTGTATAAAGGGAGCCAGAAGCTTTTTATCACCCATCTCTCCTTTCCTGGATGGTTTGCCATCAGTTCTGTTCATCCTGGCAGCCTCAGGGCTCAAGGACTTAGCCTCAGCTACTGCCCCAGAGCAGGGGTCAAACAGAGCTCACACCCAGAGGCTTGATACCAAAACTGGCAAACAGGAAAGGCAGACCAAAAAGAGGATGTGCTCACTGCCCTGACTCCCTCCTCACTCTTCCTCCTCACCTGTACCATCATCTGCCTACCTTTGATCTGGCCATCAAATACTGGGGCCTGACCTCCATCCTAAAACACAGAAACCAGTTCCTTGAGCTTTTGGGTCACCCTGCAGGCACTGATCTGAATCAAATCTCCACCTTCCAAAAGACACTTACTTTTCTTAACAGAAAGAGGCAGACACTCCTTCAGTGCAGTCTCCACATCTTTTTCTTTTTCACCAATACCCCCACCTGCCCCTACAATCCACAACACATCCCCATAGCAACCCAAACAACAACAAACAGCATGAGATGCTCTTCTAAATACACACACTTCCAGCTCACACAGCTGTGTTGATACCATCAAGCTTCTCCCACCAGCCAACTGCTGAGTACTCCAACCTCTGCCCCCTCAGGTGAGACCCCACCTGCAGAGCTGCCTCCAGCTTTTGGGAACAACAGCACAAGGATGTGGAGAAAGTCCAGAGGAGGCCATGGAGATGCCCCAGGGCTGTAGTCCCTCTGCTCTGGAGCCAGGCTGGGAGAGCTGGGGGGGCTCACCTGGAGAAGAGAAGGCTCCAGGGACACCTGAGAGCCCCTGCCAGTGCCTAAAGGGGCTCCAGGAGAGCTGGAGAGGGACTGGGGACAAGGCATGGAGGGACAGGACACAGGGAATGGCTTCCCAGTGCCAGAGGGCAGGGTTAGATGGGATATTGGGAAGGAATTGCTGGCTGTGAGGGTGGGCAGGTCCTGGCAGAGGTTGGGCAGAGAAGCTGTGGCTGCCCCTGAATCCCTGGAAGTGTCCAAGGCCAGGTTGGATGGGGCTTGGAGCAACCTGGGCTGGTGGAAGGTGTCCATGCCCATGGCAGGGGGTGGAAATGAGGATTATCTTCAAGGTCCCTTCCAATCCAAACCATTCCAGGATTGTATAATTCTATGAATACGTTAAGTCCTTCAGGACCCAAGTACTTCCCTTGACTGACTGATCAAAGATAACCCAATCTTCACACAAGAAGAACATCCTGCAGACTCAGCTGTCCTCTACCTGCTTCATGCAATCACAAAGTTCCTGCACTCAATACAGCTCACTAGCCAAAAAACAGAAGCCCCCCTTAAATGTCCACAAGTATTTTTCCATACTCCTAGGTCATGCAAAAGATCTCATACACAACATGCATGTTCAGCCTCCAAACTCCCCTCATTAGCTTCCTGACTGATGCTCTCATTTGGTGACGTACTTGGACCTGCCTCCAGCACACTAAAAAACAGAGGCTACAGTTTCTCATGTACTTTTAATCAAAGTTCACTGCTTTTTTTGTTAAAATAATTGGCTGCTCAAACCCATTCCTTCCAAGCTGACATTCCTCCTAGTGCTTTAATCAATAGACAGAGGTGCTCAGGCGAGTGCTAATACAGCCTGAGCAGAGCGTAGGTGCTGCAAGGACAAGGGTATGGGTTTTCAGTCATGGCACCAGATGATGTAGAAGAAAGCTGAGAAGACAGTAGCTGGAAGCACATAATGGATGTGCCTACTGGATAAACAGACAGAATAAAGGAAATACATGGCAAAATACAGCCTGAAGCTTATTAGTCTATGGAGAGAAGCAGAGAAAGGCTTTGCTGGCTGACACTCCCAGCCAACCTCTGTGGAACACTTGTAGGCACATGGAGAATGTCAGACACATTAAGGAGGGGAAGGACTTGCCAACAGACCCATGTTTTGACATCCACTCAGACAGATCTAAGAGTCACACCACTGCATGCTTTACAACCACTACACTGCCTCAAAAGGTTCATGATGTGGTTGGATTACTTAAAAGAGAAGAAAAAAAGCTGAATACAAGCAAGTCAAACTCAAGCTGGGCTACTGAAGTATTTCTAGGTGATGATCGTCTTCACATTTTCCAGCACCGCCTCATCTTGGCTGCTAATCTCCCACAACTCCTCAATTACAATTTTTTCACATCAGCCATCACCTCATCAAGACACAAGCTTAATGCACAGAATTTGATTTTAATGCCTATATGATCTCACAACAGCCAGAAATGGACAGAAAAGACAAAGTGATCTTCTCAGGCATCCACACTGCACCTACTACAATGGGGCGGCCCAGGGCAAGGACCAAGGGACTTGAGGAAGGAGAAGTGTGATTTGACATGGGCATTACAAGAAACAATTGCCTAAGTTTTCTGGGTTTTCTTGTAAAAATACCTGGAAATTCTCAGTTTATATTTACTCTCTACAGCCAGCTTAAACCCCAACATACCCATCAGTGTACCACAGTATCCATTGGCTACCAAGCCAAAGAAATTATTTTCTTCTAAAGTGCCTCCTTCATCTTTCCAACCAGCTTTTTCTGTTGTGTATTTATAGCTCTCACCACCAGGAAAAAGCCTCCTCCATGCACTTTTCCATGGCAAACAGCTACTTGGGAAAGCACATAATGCAAGGGGCAAGTGAAACCTGCCTCCTTCAAGACTACTAAACCTGGCTGAACTGGACAGGGCTGATTCAACAGGGATCCCAAGAATGATCAGACAGAACTGGATCATGGGCTCTGTGCTCCTTACTCCAAGATTTTGTGCTAGTCAAGGCCCTATTTTGGAGCACTCAACGCTACCAGCATTAGGCTGTTCAATATGAGAACTCCTAGGTAGCCCCTATCCACTTGGAGATACCTTAGAGGTGCTTAGTACCTTAGAGAGCCAAGCAGAAGTTTGGTCTAGCCTTAGCAACCTATTAAAGGCCCTGCTGGCACTGATTCCATGACATGAGACCACCATCTGCCATGCCAAAAAGCCTTGTTTTCCAGTTCTTCTCAAGTCTGTGGCACAAAAGGGTCATGATGAAGGTTCATCTCAACAGCTCGAATCCTCAGTGCTACCAGATTCCATCAGTTTTCAACAGGTATCTCATCACATAAAAATCATTACTCCTGAAAGTGATAATCTGAGAGAAGATAAAATTTGAGAGAAGAATATTTTGAGACAAAGATCGTTCCTAATCAAACAATTTTATAAAATGAAGGAGTTAAGTGGTGCACTCTGGAATTCCTTGAACAGATCAAAACTGCTACCCTGGTTTGGGTATCTGGATTTTGGAGGTGAGATGGAAGATTCTAGGGCACTTGGCAGTTTCATCTTGCTTTTATTTTGATACTCCATATTTTCTCTTCTCTCCTCAGAGAGAAGCAGAGCTTGCAGGTCAGCTGTGCTAGCTTCCAGGGTAGAAGAATAATTAACCTGAAAACTAATGCACTTGGGATTTTTTCTGTAGAATATGGCACACCAAATGCTTGGTATCAGAATGGCAGATGATTTAGTGACTCCCTTGCTGAGCAGCAGTGCTTGAATGCCCTGTAGAGACCAAGCAATGTGTCCTCCCTGGTATTTAGCAGCCGGTCCAGCTCCGCCGTGAAAGGCGAGCTGGCAGCAGTCCTGCATGGAGTCAGGGTCACCATCCATCCATCATCCACACTCACCTCTCCCATCAGTGCCTGGGCATCCTTCAGCAGTGCCAGCAGCATGGCCAGAGTCACCCCTCTCCCAGGTTAGTCCATGACATCAAATGTCATCATTTTTTATTATTATGACCAGGTTTTCCCTCAAATTTTCATTTGGCCAGACCTTCCTCCACAGATGTCCATACGGAGGAGGAGCAGACAGGAGACCTGGAGCTGCCATGGGTCTGGCAGCATGCTCTCCTTGTTGCTTTACTCTCCTCCTGGCACAGGGAAAGCTCCTGCTGATGGCTCATCCTTCCCCACTGTGCCCTTCCCTGCCGAAACATGTGGCAGGAAGAGAGGCAGCTCCTGCTGAATGGAGCGAGCGTAAACTGGAGGTGCCCAAGGAAAACCTCGGCAAAGCCAGCAAGGGATGACTGTGCAAATCAGAGCAAGGGAAAGGCTGAGTCACTTCCTCCCCCACAGCCCTAAATAGAGAACAACGTAAAGAAAATCACTCTCCAAGCTGACAAAAAAGGAAGAGAATCCCCAGTTAAAAAAAAAAAATCAAAGTGCATATAGTGACAGCAGCAGGGGAAGGGACAGAAAAGGCAGCCTCCTGCTGCAGCTGTAACTGGAGCAGGAGCAGAGCATCATCCCTGGCTCCTTTGGGAACTGGAGGCTCACTAATCACTTTTAACACCAGCTCCAGCTCCAAGGCAAGTTCACAGGCCATGAACGATGCCAAAAAGCAACCACTGCTACCTCATCATCTCCAGGTGATGGTGCCAGTCATGACCTCAGCGTTGATGGGAAACTGCAGTGAGTCTGGGCAAGCTGGGGACAGATTTTACCCACTCCCCAGTGCACACACACTCCATGTGAGCTTCTCCGTGGTTACACATGAACATCACTATCAGGAGCAGTAACAGTGTAGTACCTGATTATCCACCCCACCAGGTACAGGGCAAGAATAAGATCAAGGCTGCAAAACCCTTTTGAACTGCAGGATACCTGTACAGGCAGGAGACTCTGAAGAGAATTCAGCCACCAGCTTTTCACTGCAAGCTCAGTGGTTACATGCAAGTACAAAATCTGGGGACAACAGTGGCAGCACAGAATAGAATAGTTTGGGTAGGAAAGGACCTTTAAAAGTCATCTAGCATCATCCCAACTTGCCCTCCCTGGTAGCATCCCTACAGTCAGCTTCTCCTTCCTCACATTCAAGATGATTTGGTTCATTTCCTTAAAGAAAATGTACTGTGTTACTAAAGGTACTTATGAGTTAATCGATCCTCTTGCACCCAGACAGATAATATTTAGCTCACAATTGATGCAGCCTCTCCTTGGAGGCAAGAGGAAATTTGCATTTCCCTTTTCCATCCTTTTTCTTACAGCCTGTAAGTTGTTATCTCAAAGATGTGCCCTCCTCTGTCAAATTTGTCTGAAATTAGACCATGGGTTCAAAAAGGTTCCGGAGCAATAGCGAGTGACAGCCAGTCTGAGTGCATAAGCCTCATTTCTGTTAATTAAAAAAACCAAAAAACAAGACACACAAAAACCCAAGCACAGAAACAGGGGAGAAGCTTCAAAGTGGCTGTTTGCAGATGATAAATAAATCTCTCACTCTGTGTAATGAAAATATATATTAAAAAAAGCACCAACCAAATACTCTCTCTTAGAATCCATTCTGAGAAAAACAATGTGTGCTCTGCAGATGCTCTGAAATCCAGGAGGGAGGGGGAGGGACCAGCACCCTGGGGTGAATCTTGGCACTAAGAGCATCCTGGCAGGGAGGGATGCTGCAGCTCTGCTGAGAACCAAGCACTCCAGAGGGCTATGATACCCTGCTCACCACTGATGCTGCTCCAAGCATCTGCAAAGGCAGGAAAAATTGCTCCTCTCCCTGTGCCAGGCCAGTACAGGGATGGACAGAGCCGGGATGCAGGGAGGGATGGAAAACTCAGCATTCACCAGAAGAGCTTTCCAGAAATGTGTGTTTCATTGCAGAGCTGCCGTCAGGACACGAGAAACTGCTGATTCCAAAGGAAGGGGGAAAAGCTGTCAGAGAGAGCCATCACAGAGACTCATCACAGCTGGTCCCCTGCAGCTCTTCATCCACATCCAAGGCCTCCTCTTCCTTTAGAGGCCTCTGTAGCCACCATGGTGAGGTCCCATGGACTCTGAAAACTCCACCTAATTCATATACTCGGTCACAATGATGAAACATGCACATGGCAAGAAAAACAAAGAAATAACTTCCAAAAGCACCACCTGAGCCTCCAGGTCCTGCTGTAAAACCTCCAGCCGCAAAAATCATTGCTGCAAGTTTTAGGGTCACCAGCCTGGCTTCTCAAGCCAGAGAAAAATGCAATCCAAGATGCCTCCAAAGTGAGAAAGACACATTCCTTGGATCAACAAGATGCCCTGATTTAAGGGAATACACTTCCCACAGGTGCAGGTGTACACCCCTTTCTCCTCTCACCATGCAAAGCAAACACCACCTTAAACATAAAACACTGTTATTAACTTCCAGCTGACAATCACAGCACAACCACAACCCTTCCTGCTTTCTTTTCTTCTCTTGCCCAGACATCCAACATGCTATTTTTGTTGACACATTATTAAAATCCCCTCTGGCTTCCCTGCAGTTGGACAAGGCGCCCAGGAGTCCTCCACTCCATGGGGTTTGGTTTTGGATGGGTGATGTAGGGAGATGCAGCACCCAAAAACAAACCAGTACTTTAGCCTGGAGAAAAGGAGACTCATGAGGGACCTCCTTGCTCTCTGCAACTCCCTGACAGGACAGTGGAGACAGGTGGGTGGGTGTCAGACTTTTATCCCAGGTAACAGTGACACAATGAAAGGAAACAGTTTCAAATTGCACCAGTGGAGGTTTATATTTGATATGAGGAAAAATTTCTACACTGAAAGGGTGGTCAGGCATTGGAATGGGCTGCCCAGAGGCACATGCTTTCTGTAGAACAAAAACATCCTTTAAAATTCATCCCAGGATTATTCCTTCAAGATCCCCCACAAGCAAACACATTTGAAATTGTTTTCACAGACACTGACACCCTTCAAAGCCACCTCCAGAAGCTGGTGGCACCAAAATGATGTCTCCACGGACCATGCAGCAGAAGGAGCAGCTCAGTGACACAGGCACAGGTGAGCCCAGCTCTGCAAAGCTGTCACAGGCACAGGTGAGCCCAGCTCTGCAAAGCTGCCACAGGCACAGGTGAGCCCAATTCTGCAAAGCTGCCACAGGCACAGGTGAGCCCAGCTCTGCAAAGCTGCCCCAGCCCAAGGCTGTTCCACCCACGATTGGCTCCATGTTGGTGGCAAAGCTTTGGCTTCCCAAAGGAGATGCTCAACACTGGTAATGACTGTGACTCCTGAAACATCTGCAGTGCATTTCTGGTCTAGCTTGAAAGTGCTGTGCCAGCAAAGACAGACTTGTGAGAAACAATCAAATGACATAAACCACTTGGGATTGCACCTGATTATTGCACAGAAACACAGAATCACAGAATGGTTTGGATTGGAAGGGACCTTAACATCTTCTAGTTCCAACTCCCTGCCATGGGCAGGGACACCTTCCACCAGCCCAGTTTGCTTCAAGCCATGTCCAGCCTGGCCTTGGACACTCCCAGGGATGGAGCAGCCACAGCTTCTCTGTGGCCCTGTGCCAGGGCCTCACCACCCTCACAGCCAAGAATTTATTCCCCATATCCAGCCTAAATGTGCCATCTTTCAGCTCAAAGCCATTCCCTCTTGTCCTATCCCTGTTTGCCCTTGCAGCAGACCATCCCAGCGCTGTTCTGGGGGTGGACTGGGTACTATTCCTGACAGAGGTCATGGCACAGCTGATCACAGGGACCCAGATTGCTGCTCCCATGCCACAGCCTGCCAAGCCACCCTTCCCATGCCAACCCACCTGTGTCCTGTGCCAGCTCCCACCCAACACGACTGGCAGCACCTTCTCCTAAGCTTCTCCCACAGTTCAAGGGAACACCAACCAAGCAACACAGCTCCTCCAGGATTTCACGAGTTCAGAAGCATTTTTCCAAATTAATTACAAACACTGTTAATGGTTCCCCGTTGCTGGTGCCTGGGGAAGCTGGTGTGTCTCCTGGTAGCTTCTGCTCTGGTGCAAGGCAGGCTCCAGTGGTGGTGAAGCCTTCCCAGGGTGGCACAGGCTGTACAAACCAGTCGCAGCAAGCCAAGTCCCCTCCAGAGGGAGGGAGAAGGTTGGTTGGCATTTTTTTTGTTTGGTTTTTTTTGTTTTGTTTTCTCTTTTGGGTTTTTTTTTTGTTTGTTTGTTTGTTTGTTGTTGAATTAAGGCCAGTTGTAGTGGGTTGACCCTGACTGGATGTCAAGCACCCACTAAAGGTGCTCTATCACTGCCCTCTGCAACTGGACACTGGAGAGAAAATATAACAAAGGGTTCATGGGTTAATATAAAGACAGGGAGAGGTCACTCACCAATCACTGCCTCTGGCAAAATAGACTAAACTTGGGGATATTAACTGAATTTATTACTAACACAATCAGAGCAGGATAATGAGAAGTAAAATAAATCTTAAAAACACCTTCCTCCCTGCCACCTGGGCTCTCCCTCCTCTCCCACAGCAGCACAGGTACATGGGAATGGGGAATACAGTCAGTTCTTCACAGGTTGTTCCTGACACTGCTCAGGGAGAGGAGTTGGACTCCTTCCCCTGCTCCAGCCTGGGGTCCCTGTCACAGGAGCCAACTCATCATAAACTTCCCTAACATAAGTCCATCCCATGGGCAACAGTTCTCCATGAACTGGTGCCATGGGGGTCCTTTTCCATGGGTTCAGTCCTTCAGGCACAGTCTGCTCCAGTGTGGGTGCCCTGCAGGGCCACAAATCCTACCANAGAGCTGTTCATCTCATATTCTCCCTCTGCTCTTCTCTGGCCACGATTACATCTCAACAGTAATTTTTTTCCATTTTAAATACCTTAAGCCCAAGCTGTCACTGCCATCTCTGATGGTCTCAGGCTTGGCCAGCAGCAGCTCCATCCTGGAGCAGCTGGCACTGGCTCTGCTGGACATGGGGGAACCTTCCAGGAGCTTCTCACACTGGTGAGAATTACGAAGCTCATAGGCACCCACATGCATCCTCAGGTCACCAAGGCATGACATGGCACCAGGGATGGGGCACACCACACACACACAGCTGTCCATCCCTGCTCCCCATCCCAGGGACATCCCCACCACAGGCATGTTACCCCACCCATAACCCTCTTCATCCTGCTGGAAATGCAGGTGAATTCCACCACCACCACTTAACCCCAAAACAGACACAACCATGCTGGAGAAGAGGATGAAGCTGAGCCAGTGCTGGTTTGGCACAGAGGAGATGCCCTCGATAAGTGTCTGCACGTTACGAAATACCCCTGTGGCAGGTTCCTGGCCGACAGGTGTGGCAGGATTTGGTCCTGCAGAGATAGCAGAGGCAGAAGTTTAGTTGTGTTACCACAGGTTCTCCTACCACCTAAGAAACCAGGTTCTTCTCCTGGACCACAGCTGCTACGTGCCTGGAGGATGGGGAGGCCAAGGGTTGTCTCTGTAGAAGAGAAGGGACAAGCAGTGGCTTTTCTGAAGTAAGCACAAGACTACTTCTAGCCAACTTGTGGTGCCCAAAGCCTCAGAGGTCCATGGACTGCCTCAAAGTAGGCTCCAAAAGCTAATTCAAAAGAGCAAAGATCTCAAATTCACTATTTTCCATAATAAATTTTCTTTAATCCAGCTATGCTAGAGAAACCATCCCCATTTCTGGCCACTGTTGAGGTATCTCTACATTGCAGAAGACAGACAATGACAATGCAGAATTCAGTAAGCCAAGAGCAACCTTGGCACAACCCAAAGCAGATGTGAAAGAAATAAAACCTCTTTTCAGCAGCGAAGTTGATGTTTTAACACACAAAAGTTTTAACAACATGCAATGTTGTTCTCATTTCAGTCTGACCTGAGCAGGAGATGTATTTTTCTCAGGATCACCAGCAAGGAATCTGTGTTGTAAATGAATACATACAAATATATGCACACAGATGTATACAAATAAATTAAAATAAAATAGTCAGGGTCTCAAACAAACAGAAAATTATTGGCTAGCTAGAGTAGTCCCTCATTTCAGATGACTCAGTAATCTGCTAATTATATTTAGGTAGCAGAACTGCCCCTTCTCCAAGGAGTTTCACAATAACATCCCAAGGCATTTATGGAGATTATTTGTCCAGAAGCTTCAACGCTTCCAAGATTTTCATTGTCCTTTCCCCAGTCTGATGAAGACCAGGAGCTACCCCAAAACAATGCATCAAACTTTTAACTCTGAAAATTAACAATGGTGTGAGTAATGTAAATGTCTTTACACTTCTGCCAAACTGAAGAACAATGAACTCACTGACAATATTTAATTGCTACATCAAAATAGACAGGCAGAACATTAAATGTGTCCCAAACAGCTTGTGGAAAAGCTCAACTGCTGCCCCCAGCTTCCATAGAAACCACAGGGTCTTGCTATACGTTTAGCTACAGCTCCTCACAAATACATGGGACCCCAAAGACTCAGTTGAGCAGAATGGAGATGAAATGAAATAAGGTCCAGGTCTTGCTGCTTTGCAGAGACCTGCAGGCAAAAACTCAACAGTAATAACTACCACAATTTCACATTGTTTCTGCTGGGAAAAGGCCAAGCAGCAGCAAGGATGGCTGCAAGGAGAAACAGGAGAGACAGACACAAAATGAGAAAGGAGAGGAGAGTTGACATGGCAAAATTTGTCCTTACCAGGAGACCCCATTAGAGTGAACTCAATGGAGCAGTTAAACTCAAAGTGAGGTTGCTCAGAGAGTGAAAAAATGGTATTATCCAAGATCAAAGGCTGCAGGAGAGACTTTTGGAGATAAAGCTCAACACCTCATCATCTTTCTTTCCACAGTTTGTATCAAGGACTAACAACTATCAAGTATGTTCTCATGCTTTGCATACTATTTTTCATGGCTCTCAGGAACCCTCCACAGACCATTCCCATCCCATTTGTGGATGAGGTCAACTCAGCTGTGTGAATGAATGTGTCAAACCCAGCCAAGCCACTCTCCTCCCAGATCCCATGGCAAAGGCAGAGCTGATGTTTAGTTCATCTCCACAGTTTCTACAGTCTCCCATCAGCTGGAGAGCTCCTGGGTGCTGGGCTTTACCCTCCAGCTCACCTGAGACAAGTCACTTCCTCACATCACCTTCACCTGCAGCATCCAACTGCTGCTCCTCTGCTTTGAAAGCAACATGAGATCTTATAAATGATGAAAAGAAATGCACAGCATGAGCTTCCCAAAACAGACACTGCTTGTCTCTCTGCCAAAGATAACACACTTAACACAAGGAAACCACAGCCTACAAATCTTACCCAAGGCTTTAGGGAATGAAATGCAGCATAAGGTTTTGCTCTTCGACCTGGGGTTCAGCAAGGCAGAGAAAAGCCTTTATGGTCCTCACAGGGAAAAATAATGTGGATGGACACAATGAAATGGCTTTTTCCACTCACTGGAGACCAAGTGTGAATATTTGCTTGTCAGGGTAACATAAGCCATAAGCACAGTGGGATGTTTCCCTCTCCATCCCATGCAGCACCCTTCTGCCAGCATCTGGATGCTCAGAGGATGTTCCACCATCAAAAAGCCTTCCTAGACTTTGGAGAGGAGTGACTATTAAATCACCTGGTCTTATTTTGGTGGAGAAAGAGTAGTGTGGATTAGTGGAGCAGGAACGAAGGTGGCACACATGGACACATGGAAATGGTCCATGTGAGAGAAGCAATCAGATCCTGGGGCACTGCAGCCCTCCTTATCTTTCTGGGAAAGAGCACCTGCCTCTTTCCAAACTGATGGTATTTCTACCTGATCCTGTGTGTGGGTCTCACTGGTGGGGTCTCACTGGTGGGCATCTCACCCCTTCCAGAGGAGCCTGACACAAGGAAGAGCCCCAGGATATGAGAACCTTGGTCTCCTTCTATGGAAAAACAACTCCAAGGACTGAGTTTTGAGGCGCCGTGACTCCAGTGACACCCAGCAGCTGTGCCTCCAGCCGTTCAGCATTGCTGGGGGCAGCTGGGGCAAAAAGCACCCTGCAACCACCGGCTGCTCCTCTGCCACAGCATCTGTTGTCCCCTACTGTCACCCATGGCCCCCGCGACCACGTGCAGCCAGAGTGACTCTGCAGGAAAACCATAACCATAAAATAACAACAAAATCGGGTCTCTGGTGAACCCTCGCCCACTGCATCTGAACTCAGCCCTGCGCCAAGGACAGGGCAAGCTCCTCTTGGGAGGTGGGAGATGCTCCCAGCCCCGGATCACCCAGCAGCGGGCATCCCACCGAGGATGTCCCCCCACGAAAATGCTCAGGTGGTACCCCTGTGCCTGTGGATGCCGCCGTGCGCGATCCGCCGCCGGCTTTGCCGCGACGGGGACGGCGATGGGGACGCGATGGGGTCCCTCTCTTTCTGCCCACGGGGGGCTCGCAGGGGCGGGAGCGGGGAGGCCAGTCCTGCTCTTCGCCAGCCTAACGGAGCGGCCGGGAAGCTTCCAGAGGCCGGGAGCACAGCGGAGCACAGCCCAGCCCAGCCCAGCCCAGCCCCGCTGCTCCCGCTGGAAGGGGCACATCCCGGGGGGGCTCCACGTCCACGCACGGACTGTCAGCGAGCGGGGGGGACCGCCCCGGGACGAGGCCGCTCGGGCACCGCCAACACCGAGACCTGCCCATCACCGGCTGCATCCGCAGCGCGACCCCCATCCCCGCGGGGCTCAGGTCTTTCCAAGGGAGACAAAAGCCGGGATGCGCCCCCCCACCTTCCACCAGCTTATTCCCCCCCTGGCCGCTGCTGTGTCACGTCCTCTCCGCCCCAGGCTTACCGTGCGGGGCCGGGGGCGGTCAGTGCCCCGACGGGGCGGTCATGGGCGCCACGCCGGGTGCGGGGGGACGCGGGGGGACACGGGGGGCACCGCCCGGCAGGACGCACCAGCTCCGGCTCCGGCTCGGCGGAGGGACGGGCCGGGGCGGCGGGGAGTGACGCGCCGAGCCCCGCCCGCACGGC
>VWZD01004555.1:202457-214940 GCA_013396695.1 Sakesphorus luctuosus | reverse complement strand
GATCCCGCAACATGGGGATCTGACAGGGAAACCCCCAATCCCACACCATGGGTTCTGAGAAGGAATTCCTCGGATACCACAGTCCTGGGGATCTGAGAGGGACTCCCAGGATCCTGCACCCCTGGGGCTCTGACAAGTATCCTCCCTGGAATCTGGGGCTCTGACGGGGCACCCTGGATCCCTGCACCCTCAGGCATCTGAGAGGGAACTCTTGGTACTCTGCACCCTCAGGGTTCTAACAGGGACCCCCTGCAACCTGCTTCCCACAGCTCTGACAGGGACCACTCACACCCTGCATCCCACAGCTCTGACAGGGACCACTCACACCCTGCATCCCACAGCTCTGACAGGGACCACTCACACCCTGCATCCCACAGCTCTGACAGGGACCACTCGCACCCTGCATCCCATGGCTCTGTCAGGGACTCCCCACATTCCTCACCACAGGGATCAGAAAAGGACCTCCCACATCCTGCACCTCGAGAGTCTGACAATGACCCTGCAGATCCCACACCCTGGGGATTTGACAGGGACTCCCTGGACCCCCACACCGCAGGACCCTCAGTCCTCAACCCATCTGTGCAGGATAAGAGACTACCCAGAGCTCAGAGCAGCGTTTGGGGTGGTAGTAACTTATCCAACACACTGCCCTGGGCAAACACTGGGATTCTCATGTTCCCACCTGTACCCTTTGGGATTCAGCTCAGAGCTGCATCCTCTCCCATCCTACCTTCTCACAGCCAGGCAGCATACAGCTGTCTTTAAATAGCAGGGTTTACAAGGGATTTAAAAGAAGGAAACTGCAAGTGTTTAGTTCAATTATCCAATGGTTTGGTTTGGAAGGGTCCTTAAAGCTCATCTCTTTCCAACTCCCTTGCCATGGGCAAGGACACCTTCCACTAGCAAAGGTTGCTCCAAGCCCCGTCCAGCCTGGCTTTGAACACTTCTAGGGATGCAGGGGCAGCCACAACTTCTCTGGGCAACTTGGGCAAGGGCCTCCCCACCCTCACAGCCAAGAATTTCTTCCCAATATCCAATCTAATCCTGCTGTCTGTCAGTTTTAAGCTATTCTGCCCTTTCCTCTAGGCCCTTGTCCCTCCATGCCTTGTCCCCAGTCCCTCTCCAGCTCTCCTGGAGCCCCTTTAGGCACTGGCAGGGGCTCTCAGGTGTCCCTGGAGCCTTCTCTTCTCCAGGTGAGCCCCCCCAGCTCTCCCAGCCCTTTTCCAGAGCAGAGGGGCTCCAGCCCTGGAGCATATCCATGGCCTCCTCTCGACTCTTGAGTGAGTTTCATGTCCTTGTGCTGTTGTTCCCCAGGGCTGGAGGCATCTCTGCAGGTGAAATCTCACCTGAGAGCAGAGGGGCAGAATTCCCTCCTGAACTGCTGCCCACATTGTGGGATCAGCCCAGCACATGTGGTGTTTCTTGGTCCCAGTGTACATGGCTCAGGCATGTGGAGCTTCTCATGTACCAACATCCCCAAGTCCTTCTTCTGAGGTCTGCTCTCAGTTCATCCTCCACCCAGTCTATCTTTGTGCTTGGGCTTACCATGACTCACATGCAGGACTCTGCTTTCAGCCTTGTTGAATTTCATGAGGTTAGCATGGGCCCCCTCTCAAGCTTGCCAATATCCCTGTGGCTGGCAGATAAACCAAGTTTTTCTACATAAATGCACAAAATTCTGGGAGACAGGAAACGTAAAAACCAGAATTTAAACACCCCTCTAGCCAGCTGGATCACTTTAGCCGCTTCAGACCTGCTCAAAGCCATCTAGAAATGTTCCTACAATCAATTTAAACCACATCCTACTTGCCCCATTAGGTTCCCAAAAACACCCATCCAGCAATCATTCCTCTTTTCTTGTTGTTTGGGTTGTATTCAAGAGGTTAACTTAATTTCTAACCATGGATTCTTTGTTGCTCCCTGTCTAGTTCTGCCATCACA
Organism: Sakesphorus luctuosus; assembly: GCA_013396695.1. Classification (NCBI taxonomy): domain Eukaryota; kingdom Metazoa; phylum Chordata; class Aves; order Passeriformes; family Thamnophilidae; genus Sakesphorus; species Sakesphorus luctuosus. Next base: position 212,999 of record VWZD01004555.1, on the reverse strand, counting down.
CTTATCCAGGTAAATGGATCACGTTAATGAACATCAACGGAAGGACCACAGCCATAAATTCACCAGAATCACTGGCCTCTGAAGAAACCTTAATTCTACTTTGACAGCAAAATTGGATTCCAGAGATCTCTCTCCCTGCTGTGCTTTATTTTGGGCCGTATCGTTTGCTGGGCAGGTTGTCATGACAACCTGATATTCACCAGAGGGTGGCTGTAATTGGGAGAGCACATTGTTAATTTAGCTCCAGATTTTTATTTATTTTTTTTAATTTTGTTGTATTTTAAGCAAAGGGGAACTGCCTGGATTTTCATATTTTTATCTATGATCATATTATGGTTTAATTATTAATCTGAGTGCCAAGAGCATCACTCCAGTGATGTCTTAGCTGCCATGCAGAGCTCATGGGGGCAGACAACAGCTCTGCCCACATTCCTTTTTCCCAGCTCATCTCCTCAAGCAGCCTCCCCACATCCCCTCCAGCTCCCAAGCCCCTAATCCAAGGCCCAAGCTTTCCCAGGAATGCTCCTGGTGCATGGGAGCAGAGTTGGAGGGAGAAAAAAGGTAGAATCTGCTCTTGTAGTAATGATAATTTTTTGGAATTCCAGTGCAACTGCAGTTGTCAGCTTTAACCTGGTAAAAATTCATCTCAAATAATTACTTAGAACAACTCACCCTTGTTGGAAAACACCAGCCTATAATATTAATGGTGTGAAGATGATAGCTTGTGTAAATCCAGCTCCTGGATGGGCACAGCGGATCATGCCCCTGCATGGTGGGACCTCTCTGTGCATCCTGCTCCTGCCCAACCTGTTCAAGGCATCCTTGGCCTGGAGACATCACAAAATTCCGCCAGGTACTCACCTGCATGCTTGTGGGAAGCAGGAGGGGGGCTGGGGCCTCTGGTTCACCCAGACGGATGCTGGATTGGAGCACACAACTTCCAGCCTGAGATTTTTGGGAAGCAACCCATTCTGCAGAGCATGGTGTCTGTGGGAGAGTGGGAGGGAGCTAGATTCATTCCTCTAGTAGGTGTGGGGAGAATTTGGACAGGGATAACAGCAGAGTGACTAAAGGTAAACCCAGAGATGAGTGCCAGGCAGCATCATTCCAAGACCTGGGAAAAAAACCCCCACTGCTCCCACCCTCATGTGGGATCGAAGCTCCATAGCCATGTTGATCTTGGTGTTCATTATTAACATGTCCTAGCAGGAAGGGCAGCTTTCTGGTAACTGGGGATTTTTCTCCAGGAGCTGGCGCAGGTCCAAGTCCAAAGAGCAAAGCAGAGCTGCTGGTTCTGTCCCTGTGCAGGTGCAATGCTGCTCCCCTCAGCTTGGTCCTTCAGTTCTCTGATCTGCACATTCCAGACTCCTTTTATCACTGCCTCTGGCTTAATCCCATCATAGGTTAGAAAGGAGGGAAGCTGGGAAAGAAGAGGATTTCTGCTTAAAACAAAACAAAACAAAACAAAAAAGGAAAAAAGAAATGAGTTGTAAAAGACGGGGATGAAGGAGGGAAGAGAAACATCCTTTTTTCAAGGAAAAGATGCTGTGGCTGCTGTTCTGGGTACCATATGCCAGGTAATAACATGAGATGACTCAGTGTTTGGGAAATTAAATTGGCTCTTTATTAAAAGCATGTATTTAGGGAGATAGTGAGGTGTCAGGGGAGTTCCTTCATCACCCTAGCAGAGGGAATTTAGGCAAGCTGTCTGGCTCCTTATGCTGCCAACACGGAGTCCACAAGGTGCTGGTACATGTATCCTGCCTCAGCATCCTCGCAGCACTGCTCCCAGGGAAGCACTGACCATCTCTGGGAAGATCTTAAGAGCTCTTCCTAAGCTCTCTCCTACGTAATTCAGTGGAAACTGGTGGATCTCTGCCAGTGGGAAATGCTCCAACCTCAAGATTTCTGTCCCAGGAAAATAGCAAGAGGCGGAAAGAGCAGCCAGGGACATGAAGTTATTTGAGAGCACAAACTGCAACCCAAAAAATGCTGTGCCAAACTCTGGCCTTGCCATGGCAATAGCCTTTAAAATGCCTTAGCAATGATGGGAATCTGCTGATCCAAAGGGGAAATAGAGAATATTTACAAAGAATATTTACAAAGTACCTTGCTCATATCTGTGGTGTGCTGGTAGCTTGGCACTCCCAATCTAGCTTGGAGCAAATCTTGGCTTCAGAGAGTGTAGCTGAAGGCAAAATTCAAAGTACTGTGTTCTGCTCAAATTATACCTCTCCTGCATGGAAAGCTCAGCTATACATACAGGTAGGTACTGAAAAAATAAACTGAAGTAGGTGAGAATTCCATTCTTCTTCCCCAATTCCTTCTGACATAGGTGGGATGATGGGGATGTCTGCCAGGAGGGGGACACAGTGATGCCCTCAGTGGATTTTTAAGAAGTGACCATGCCCATTAAGTGCTTAGATGCTCCCTCAGAGAATTCTGCAGGAAAATAAACTCTTAAAATAGTTGGGTCAACAATCTTCCTGCCAGAATCAGAGAGATCATTATTTTGGTCGGGCTGCAGTTGAATTGAAAGTAAATAGTCCTCCTTTAAAAACACAAATAATAGACCTACTGTAGGAGCAAAGGACTGAAGACAGACAAGGTCTTTATTCCCATCCTGACAGAGCCTGAGTGAGCAGATCTGCCCTCCTTCCTGACTGTGGAGACATCTGTCTGTGCCTGGGGGTCCAGTGCTGTTGGATGTGGGGTTCCAGCAGTCCCTCCTCCTTTCAAATCTTACAAGGTTAGATAGCCTGGCAGAAAACCCAGAGAGAAACAGAGGTGATGAGGTGTGAATGTGGCCAGCCAGGATGTTCGTGGCAGAAGAGACAGCACCAAGTTATCAATATTCTCTCATATATATATAAATTAAATAGCAGGGTACCCATGGGTGAGGCAATGCCCAGCTATGGTAAGAGGAGAAGCTGGTTTTGAAATGCTGAGTGTGAGGACAGGCTCCTTCCCCCACTTCTCAGTTATTTTTAGAAGGGCATTTGTGTCCAGCACAGCAATCAGCACTAAGGCTGTTTCAAGTCAAGACTAAATTCACTGGTATTGGGGAAAGGCCTGAAACAGGCATGGCCCAGGCTCCTGCAGAGCTGGGTAGGTGGGTTGAAATCCCACTTTGATGCAGCTTTCCATACTACAGCTGAGAAGATGCAACTCAGAAGATTTGGATTTTCTCCTTGACCTCCCATATAGCTTAAAATAATAACCTTAATCTCCCATATTTCACATAATTCAGTTGAATAATGAGACTACCTGGACATAGTTCATTACTTTCCTTTCCTGATTTAATTCACAGCTACATCTTTGGATTAAAGGGGCCTTACAAATACAAAGTGTGATTATCCAGGTAAGAACAAATTACCAATTTAAAGGATCACCACAATTTTAGCCCCAAGCATTTGCAAAGGTCGAGTTGCTGAGAAGGCTGAGCCGAGAGCTCGCAGAGGCAGTGCAAGGACTTGGGGGATGGGTGATGAAGGACATCCTTCCATGCCAGGTAAGGCAGATCCTGTCAGATGCCTTGCCAGGGTGACAGAAAGCATCTCTGACAGAGACATCAATAACTCCAGGTTTGCTGGAGAATGAGTTCAAATTAATTGACAAGTGTGTTTTGCAGAGGCATGGCTGGCCAGGAAATATTCCAGTAACCCAGAAATCTCTCTGTCTTCCTCTGGTTGCAAATGGGATTTTTTTCCATAATCCCTTATTGTGGATATTAATTCCATCAGAGGATTGCGATGCTGCTTAGAGGGGTGCAGAGGAATTGCTAATCATTAGGATGGGAAAAGAAGCAGGGGAGTTTTGCTGCGTGTGGGATGTGGAAAATCCAGGGTGACAGCAAAAAACTCTCCTAATTCAACTCTCCAGGGACACTTTATTGTGGCCTTTCAGTACTTAAAGGGGGCTTGGAAGCAAAGCAAGGACAGACTCTTTAATAGGGTCTGTAGTGACAGGATAAAGGGGAATGATTTTAAACTAAACAGAGTGGATTTAGATTAGGTATAAGAAGATTTTTACAGTGGGGGTGGTGAGGTTGCCTAGAGGACCTGTGGCTTCCCCATCCCTGGAAGTGTCCAAGGCCAGGCTGGACAGAGCTTGGAGTGACCTGGGCTAGTGGAAGGTGTCCCATGGGAGGGGGCTGGAACAAGATGAGCTTTAAAGTCTCTTCCAACTCAAACCATTGTATGATTCTGCAGGTCTATGATTTGGTCATTTCATCACTTAGCATTATATTCTGTGCAGACAATTTTGTTGACAACATTGATTTTTAATCGAGCTGTAACCTCAAAAGTCTGCTTGGAATGATGTAGTAGCAAGGAGGAGACAAAAACTGAAAGGCTTTGGAGTAAAGCCAAGCTTTAGGCAAGGTTGAGCACCATTACTCTGGCCCTGGGTACACTTTTTGTCTGAAACAAGTCTGAGGAGAGCAGGCTGAGCACCACACTGAGCTGTGATAGCTGCACCATGCGAGCTGCCTATGCCAGAGCCAGGGCTAGTACTGGCATAGGGCTGGTAGCCCAATCCTTGGCTGGAGAAGGGTGGAAGGCAGCATAACTCAGTGGGCTTGGGTTTGGATGACCTGGGCTACTGGTGAGGATGGATGACAGCCTTCAGTTCTCAGCTGCATATTTTCACCTGTGAAATGGGCACAGCTCTGCCAACAATCAGTAAAGCACTTTGTGAGTCACCAGATGTAAACCATCACTGGTGTCTGTAGGGATGTCAGTAGTCCTGGGCAAGCAAGGAGCGAGAAGGACTCTTTGAACATCTGTCTCTGGTGCTTAGGACAAGTCCTAGGACAAGAACTAGTCCAAATGTTCCTGTTTGGGAAAATGAGAAGTGTTTCAGGGTGTTACACTCTTGTGCCTCATGTGCTTCAGGTTGGTGGCAGCTTCCTTGCCTGATTTTGGGTTAATCTAGGATCTGGTGGGGAAGAGCCTGTTCTTTTACCACACCCTACTGACGCCAGCAGCCTAGGTTCTTGCTTCTCCTGCTCCTGGGATCCCACATCCTCTTCAGTCACCTTCCTCTGTTATCTCTCATGCATCTTCTAATGATGCCTTTCCCGGCCCTGAGGCCCTGACCCACCTGCTGATATGGAGATCGTCCCTTTCTCCTCAAGTCCTCTCTCAACTCTACCACCCAGCAGAGCCACCCCAAAAATGAAGGAGGCTTGGCAGCAAACAGCTCTCCAGCACCCATCAAGCATGGGGGAGCTTGGAAAATGCTTTTATCAGGTAAGTGTTATTTATGTATTATGTGCAAAGGAGAAACCATAAAGGTCACTCAGACTCTGTTCCTCTAAAGACAACTTACACTCCTCCCTCCACTGAGGACATGTGATGCCTGAGAGCATCTGAGTCTTTCATCCTCTTTTTCCCACTGGGTATCTCCACACTATGAAATGATAGTCCTTAGTCACACAAACTTGTGGTTTCCACATGCCAGCAGGTCAGGCTGAACAATGACAAGAGCCCAGGATTTATCCTTTGTCTGTTAATAAAATAAACAAGCTTATCTCCATGCGGGCTTTGCTTCTTATCACATTGCTTTGGTAAAAATACACCCTGCTGAAGTCTTCCCCTCCCTCCCTCAGCAGCTGCCTCAGGCTGGTACACCAGTTTCAATCCCACTGCCTTCCCAGTAAGGTGACTGGGGAGGAAAGGGAAACATTTTCATTCCCTGCTTGCTGAAAAAGCTGCTATTAAAAAAAAAAAAAGGGGTTGACATGCTCTTGCTTTTGATAGAAGCAAAAAGAGATAACAATATCAAACCACAGACAAGCCAGGCGTATGGCAGGTATTTTATCATGCTCTGGCCTTTGGGAATCAGAGCAGGATAGGTTTATATTAACCATGCTGGGCCAGAATATAGACATGTTGTAGATATCCTCATACCTATACACAGGGTAGTAGATACATGAAACAGAGATTTGCAGCTGCCCAAGATATATTATTATATTATCCTCCAGTTAGATATGTTATTATATTATCCTCCCTAGGACAGATACTGCTTAAAGATTTGGCTGCTTGAGAGCAAAATTTCTATTTACTTACCCCAAAATCCACAGTGTGTGACACGAGAAATGACAGAAACAATGGAAGATCTTTTCACCTTGCTCTGACTGGCACTTTGCACCCCTCTGAGCTGGAGTGTGTCCCTATGGCTCCAGGAAGGACCAGAGGGGCTGCAGGAGCCTGACCTTGAATGTTTCCAGGACTGGAGCATCTTCCACCTCTCTGGGCAACCTGTTCCAGGGCCTCACCACCCTAATTGTAAAAAACTTTTACCTTATATCTAAGCTAAACCCATGCTCTTGTAGTTTAAAATCATCACCCCTTCTCCTATTGCAACAGGCCCTGCTAAAATGTATGTCCTCAAAGCTACACCCTCGTTTGACAATGGCTCTCAGATTTCTCGTGATTTTTTTAAAAGATCCCCCAAATGCTATAAAAAAGCATAAGCTTTTTCAGGGCTTTCTCTGTAAAATAAACCTTGCTTTTCTAATATGTAACTGTATTAGGACAATGCTCTGCCTGCTGGGGACTCCTAGGCAGGAATGGTTCCACACTACTGTGGCTTTCCTGTATACCAGGACTCAACTGTTTTCCCCAGGGACAGGACACATGGAAATGTTTTCATAGGTTTCCTCCCTGCACTGATTGAGGAAATTTCCTTTGTTTCAGAAACAACAGTAAAACCTGGGAAGATGCTGAGTTGATCTTTGCTTAGCTTTCTCCTTATGAATAATTATTAGCAGATCTTTGTAGCCAGGCTGAGAATGAACAGGCATAACCTGCTTCAGTCAGCAGATTCTCCAGTGTCCCTTCTTCCACTTCCGAAATAAAATGTCTAATTTAACTTAATTTCTAAATCATCCTAATTAAAAAGAACTAGCAACATAAGTAAGTACACTCTGTGGAGAGAAACTGCTCTCTTCAAAGGAAGTAATCATGAAAGATCTGCTTTTGTATTCCAGATAATATAATTTCCAGCAGATAATGTTTAAATTCTATATAATAACCCCATGTTCTCCAGCTGGGCTTCATTTACAGGGGCTGAAGTGCAGACAGTTAGAGCAAAACCTGCGTTCCAGGTCCTGAATCTCAGAAAATTCTTAGTGGTAAGAAATCCGTGATATTTGCAAGGCCCTTCTCATCATTTGGAGCAGCAGTGTATTGCAAAGTCAAGCACCTCAAAATCCTCAGCATCTTCCAGAACACAGTGAAATTTTGGGTTCTACAATGACCTGGCAGGACAAGACAAGGGGGAATGGATTCCCACTGCCCGAGAGCAAGGTTAGATGGGATATTGGGAAGGAATTCCTGGCTGTGAGGGTGGGGAGGCCCTGGCACGGGTTGGGCAGAGAAGCTGTGGCTGCCCAGTACCTGGAAGTGTCCAAGGCCAGGTTGGACAGGGCTTGGAGCAAACTGAGATAGTGGAAGGTGACCCTGCCCACGGCAGAAGGTGAAAGGAGATGACCTTTAAGTTTCCCTCCAATCCAAACCATTTTGTGATTCTGAGATTCTAGAATAGAATAGTGCAGTTGGGAGGGACCCACAACAATCATCTGCCCGTGTCCTGAGCATTTATGGAGCACTTAGTAATTTCCACCAGGGAAAATACTTTCTTAATGCTATGTTAGATTCAAGGTTGGATTCTATTAAGTTATAGGGAAGGGCAGCAAATACTGTGGGAGCCATGTCAGAGTCATTGACAGAGCAAGGTGAGAAAAATTATTTTCTACAGTTTTAAAGAACAAAAAAGCCTGGTCCCCTTTCCCAAGGAAGATGTTCTCCTAAGAGTGACTTGACTTCAGAAAGAGAAGAACTTTGCTACAAAAGGAGCCTTCTATTTGTTCTTTTCAGGACAGAGCAACTGTAATTGAACAAGAAATTATCAAGAAATACAGGGGTGCATGGCAGGACATGAAAGATGAACAAATTTAGTTGCAAGCATTTAAGAGCAAAGAGAATTGAGGGTGTGAGACCCAGGGCTGTGGTGGATTTCTCATCATATGGAGTCTTTAATCATGTTGTTTCTTTTTCTGAGTGCATTTAATAGAGGCCTCTAAAACAGTTTGCTGGGGTTTAAATGAAACAATGAGTATTGTATGGGGATTATGGGGTGGGGCACTTCGGGCTGCAGAAGAGGAGGAATCAGAAGAGACCATCCCTCCTGGCCCTGGCTCAGCAAGTCTATTCCTGCTCACCTTGAGAAATATCCACATGCAAACAGCACCTCAGAAATGCCGGAAAGATTATTTGGGTGTGCTGAGGTGCAAAGGGAAGTGTCAAACCTCATGGCACTCCTGGCTGTGGTGGGGCTGTGACAATCCTGATGGGGCACCACCTGATTGAGGGCAGCAGGGAGGAAACACATGAGCTAAGATCAGGATCGCAGAGTAGTTTGGGTTAGAAAGGACCTTAAAAGTCATCTAATCCAACTCCCCTGTCATGGGCAGAGACATTTTCCACTAGACCGAGTTCCTCCAAGCCCTGTCCAGCCTGGCTTCAGACCCTTCCATGGAACCCTGCATGGAGATAAAAGAGCTTTGGGTGTTAAGACATTTGAGTTTGTATGAATGAAATGGGCTCTTCTGCCATGAAAGTTTGGACCAGAAGATCCTTGGAGTCCCTTCCAACTTGGGATTCTATGATTCTGTGGTCCCTCACAGTATTGCAAGCCCGAAAACCAGATAAAACAAGATGGCATTTGGCAGCTAAGATGCTTCCAAAATACATAAGGAGGTTTCTGATTCCCATTTTCAGCATTAAACTATAGCTTGTCAGTGTTTTGCCTTCTCCTACCTGACTTCTGTCAAGTCAAAGGGGTTGACAGAGAAGTTGATATACCACATATATATAAAATAATTGAATATATTATGAATAAATACTGGAATGATCCACATAATATATGGCAATATATACAGGTAGAAATCCTTCCCTGTGAGGGTGGGCAGGCCCTGGCACAGGTTGGGCAGAGAAGCTGTGGCTGCCCCATCCCTGGGAGTGTCCAAGGCCAGGTTGGATGGGGCTTGGAGCAACCTGGTCTAGTGGAAGGTGTCTCTGCCCATGGCAGGAGGTGGGAAAAGATGGTCTTTGAAGGTCCCTTCCAACCCAAACCATTCTGGAATTCTGTCAATTTCTGCTCTTAACAGTGGCTCAACTGGAAGTCTCAATCCGGAGCAACCTGGTCTGGTAGAGGGAGTCCCTGCTTGTGGTAGGGGGTGGAATGAGATGAGGTGTCATGTCCTTTCCAACCCAAACCATTCTGGGATTCTCTTAATTCCTGATTCTATCATATTAATCCCCATAATAATGAGATAGATAATTCCTCAGAGCAGCAAAGGCCCTTTCTGTCACTGGAGGCACAAAATCTCCACCAAGGACCAGAGTGAGGGGCTCCTCCCTGCTCCCAATGGACTCACTATCTCCATGTCAAGCACATGTCCTCCCAGACCCATAGCCCCATCCTCCCCCATCTCCTTCCCTCCTCTTAACATCACAACCTGTCTGAGATAAGAGCAGGGAACTGGCTGCCTTTCCTGTCATTGGCAGCAGCACATCCCCCACAACATCCAACAGCCGCTCCAGCTCTGAACAAAGCAGGCATCAGCCTTTGAAACCGCCGCCCTGGGCTCCTGTTGCAGTTCATGGCAGGTGAAATGTGCCAGCAGAGTTTACATAAAGCATAGTCAAACAGAGCTGGATTTCTGCCTCTGAGCCTCTGACTGCAGCAGCTGATATTTTCTTGGCTTTCTGTAGGTTTCACGCTGTAGTTTGTCACACAGAGAACAAATTATAGGAATGTCTGTGACCGCAGTGAAAATAGGTTCTCATTACTGTGACCCTGATATACCTGCAGCCTCCTGTTCCCAGCCCTCTTCCCACATCTGAGCCTTTGCTGGCAGCTGCCAAGCCCCAGAGACATCTGAGTCAGGTCCTGAACAAGCACTGAGAGGAGCTGGTCTTGTGCCTCTGCAGTTGTAGCACACAGCTTGTTCCAGCCTTGGATGTTTACAGCTCTTCAGCTGGAGGTGTTTGCTGACACAAGTTATTCCTGTTCACCTTCTGGCCCAAGGACACTCAGCAGAAACACAATTGCTGATGTATTCACTTGGGTATTTAAAAAACTAACCTGGAGCCACATTTCTCCACAAATGCATATTTCTCCACGAAACACACTTATTTATTAGACTGTATCTCTTCAAGGGCAGGTTAAACAGGGCTTGGAGAAAGCTGGTCTAGTCAAAGGTGTCCCTATCCATGGCAGGGAGTTGGAATGAGATGAGCTTTAAGGTTCCTTCCAATAAAAACCATTCTGAGATTCTGTGATTCTTAGGGACCATCACCCTTAGCATCCCCAGATGTGCAGTAATATATGGTACCACATCCGTGCCTGAAGGCCTTTTCCCAAACAGATTCCCATCACTGCCATGGCCATCCTCTGTCTGGCAGGAGCAACATCAGGATATTTTTCTTGTGGATTTATGACAGCAGAGAGAGAAATCTCTTTTTTTTTTTT
>VWZD01004555.1:180122-198639 GCA_013396695.1 Sakesphorus luctuosus | reverse complement strand
CCAGAATCCCCTCCCTGCCAGACCTCGCTCCGGACTGGGCTTTTCCTATCACCCCACCTGCACACACACTGCTCTCAATTCCAGACAGATGACACAGGGAGATCCTCCCATCTCAGCCCACAGTGGGCATCTCCCAAACCTTCCCCTACAGCACCACAGGGATGGGCTGCCAGTGTTGCCATAGAACAAATCATGGAGTCACAGAATCATTTATATTGGAAAAGCCCCGAAAGATCATCAAGTCCAACCTTTCCCCAGCACTGCCAAGGCCACCACTGACCCATGCCCCCATGTGCCACATCCTCATGGCTTTTAAATCCTTCCAGGGATGGGGACTCTACCCCTTCCCTGGGCAGCTGGATCCAGGTTTGGACAACTCTTTCTGTGGAAAAATTGTTCCTAACATCAAATCTCAACCTAGTCTGACACAACTTGAGGCATTCCCTCTCATCCTGTTCCTGTTGCCTGCAGCAGAGCCCAACCCACTCTGGCTCCCCACTCCTGTCAGGGAGTTGCAGAGAGTGAAAAGGGCCCCCCTGAGCCTCCTTTTCTCCAGGCTCAGCCCCTACAGCTCCCTCAGCCACTCCTGCTGCTCCAGCCCCTTCCCAGCTCCGTTCCCTCCCCTGGACACGCTCCAGCCCCTCAGAGTCTCTCCTGTCTGAGGGGCCCAGAACTGCCCCAGCACTGGAGGTGCCTCAGCAGTGCCAGCTCAGGGACAGGCCCTGCCCTGGGCATGTGACACCCCATGGCTGGCACAGCCCAGGGGCCACTGGCCTGTGCCCACCTGAGCACCCCTGGGCTCATGTCCAGCTGCTCTCACTGGCACCCCCAGGGCCCTTCTCCATTTTCCAGCCTCTCTGGCCCAGCCTGGAGTTGCAGGGTGTTGGTGTGACTCAAGAATGGGACCTGGCACTTGGCCTCATTGTCTCTTAGCCTATGGATTCAGCCTGTTCAGACCCCTCTGCAGAGCCTTACTGCCCTCCAGCCCATCAACATCCCACCCAGCTTGGTGTGACCTGCACACTGACTGAGGGTGCTCTCAATCCCCTTGTCCACATCTTTGGCAAAGGGCTGAGAGCTGAGGGTTGTGGGGATGACAAAGGAAGGATGCTGAGGGTGGTGGGGATGAGAGCTCTGCAGGTGGGTCTGGAGGGAAGGACCACATGCATGACTTGATAAAAGGCATATGAGCCTTCACACATTACAGATCCCACCTACCACATCTCCTTCACCCCAGAGAGCACTGACGTAGCCCAAACAGCTGGATCCCAGGAGGAGAGTGGAAGGCATCACACTGTGCTCTCAACCCCAGCTGTCTCAGCCACAGAAGGCCAGAGAATGCCCTGTGATCTGCCATGAGGGATATCTGGGACAGGCTGTCTCACTGCATTTTGTTACCCACCACATTTCCTGGCTTCCTGCAGCCCCTTGGGCTGTGCATCTGTCCTACTCTAAAACCAGATGTGTGAAATCCTCTGTTCTTGCAGCTCTTTCTTCAGGTCACCTGTCCCTCCCTGCCCACAGTCTTGCACAAGATGAAGTTTTTTCCCTTGTGCCTTGAAGCCAACAAGGAGGGATGGTGTGTTCCCAGACATCCCTGAGGATGTTCCTTCTCCCAGTGACCCAGGACTGTGACAAATAAGCAGGTCCTTTTGCCTCCTTAGTGTCAGACCATCCTGGTAGGATTCATAGACTGCCAGAAGAAGATTTAAAGACTTCTTGTATGGGAAAATTTCTTGCGTGGAGCTTTAACAGGTAGTGCTACTATGGGGGAAAGCTTGGGAAATGAAATGGTCAGCAGGGAAAATGCACTGTCTGGTGATGAAGATCACCAGAAAAGCCCATGGCACTTGCTCCCCTCCCAGCTACCACATACAGCAGGTTGGATTTATCTGGACATATCACTTATTGAGGGTGCTCCTTTTTCTGCAGAGAAGTTCATCACTGAGATTTCAGTGCCTGGGCAGAGTCCTGAGCCAACCCCTTGTATCTAGAGCAGTTTAGGGGTGGTTTCCCTTGCTCAAGGCATCCTGAGGCTGAACACATCCTTATGAGATCCCTCCAAGTTAATTGTGGTCAGACCCATTCTAGACGAGGTGTCAGCCTGGCTGCAACAGGCTGCAGAGCTCAGGCTGGAACAACATGCTCTGTCCCCACCATGGGGTCAGGTATCACCTCCTAATCTTTTAGGGATGAGCACTGCTTGGGAAAATGCTTCCAGGAAAAGCATGGTAAGAAGTGACTGAGCTTCTTACTATGAGTAAAAGGTGTGTATTCAAAGCATCTCCCGACTCAGTATCAGAAGTGCTCTGTGGGGTGGAGGAGATGTGGTGGGTGGGATCTGTAATGTGTGAAGGCTCACATGCCCTTTATCAGGTCATGCATGCAGTCCTTCCCCACAGACCCACCTGCAGACCTCTCATCCCCACCACCCTCAGCATCCTTCCTGTGTCAGAGGAGGCCAGGGTGATCAAGAGTTTATTAAATGGCAGATGTGTTATAAGAGATGGATCAACGAGGATGCGGAGGTCTGAGACCCCAGTGCCCTGAGCCTGGAGGCCCTGCAGCAGCTCGACAGAGACTTTGAAAAATTTAAATAAATTGTATAGCAATATGTTTAATAAAGTTGTATACCAATATGGCTTCTCTATGTATTTTCCCCTTAGTCACCCCTAACCAGGTTCTTCTTCCCACGAACCCTTAGGGCATTTTTTCCTGCCCACTTTCCCTGATTGGCCCCATTTTGGTGCAGTGCACTGTTTTCCACATAAGGTTGTGTTCTGAACCTGGTTTCCCATTGGTCCTTTCGTTTGTTCCTCCCCTCAGTTTGCATATGGACTAATGGAATGTTTCACTCCTCCCTTTCTCCTCCCTTTTCCCCTCCCATGTTCTGGAAAATTCTGCAGCTCCCTATATAAGGCTGGGAATTCCAATAAACCTTGCTTCTCGCCGTGGACTCCTGATTCTTTGGCTGTCTTTCTTTTGTGGGATTAGCACCGGTCAGGAGTGGGAGGAGCCTCCCTGTGCTTCAAGGGGCTAGCAACTAAAAGAGCTATCACTGCCTGAGCTTTTATCACTCACCCTTTGGAGCCGAGGTTTCCCCTCCACTGTATCAGTGGAGTTATCATCCACTGATATTCCTGCTCTCATCCCTGTGCCAGAGATCTGGACAAGAGGATTGAGAGCACCCTCAGTCAGTTTGCAGGTGACACTAAGTTGGGTGGGATGTAGATGTGCTGGAGGGCAGTAAGGCTCTGCAGAGGGGTCTGGACAGGCAGGATCCATGGGTTGAGGGACAACAAAGCCCAGTGCCAGGTCCCTCCTCCAGAACAGCAGCTCAGGGCCTTCCTGAAGCAAGGGGTGGAGATGAGAAGGCAGAGACGACCTGCAGCAGCAAGTCACTTAGCTGCATGTTTGCAAGAAGATTGTTCAAAGTTTGTTTTAACTTGCTCCTCAACCTCCTATGGATGCTATCTTGTTCTTCCCCTGGAAGGAATGAGTATTTTGTTCTCCGGAGTTCATCTTCACACTCGTCTCTGTCTTGTCTGCTTATGTATTATATGTGGCTGATGGAGCTGGTGGTTTTCTAGGTGCTGACAGGCTATACAGGCTGCTCTGCTTGGCCCAAATCCTTCCTCAGTGGTCAAAATGCCTTCTTAATATCCCTCCCAATGGCCATAATGTCCTCTCAATGTATTACAGAGGGTAGCATCTGGTGCACTGAAGGAACACTGAGCCCACTGCTGTTTTTTTTCTCCCACCCTATGCCCAGGGAATCCTTTCTACATTCTCCACCATTTGGATAAGAGCCTATCCAGGCTCTTCTTGCCCTTGCCCATTACCTGCCTAAGCATGGCTGCTCCAGGGATATTCCACATCCACACAGAATGCTGCTGCCCACACATGGCACAGCTGGACATGCCACATGCCCACTGTGTCCCTGCAAGTGGCCCATGAGCAACCCATGTTGGCAGGGCTTGCCCTTGGCTATGGTCAGCACTTGTCCAGAGGCAAGGAATTTGGGTCCTGCTTCCAATTTGACACCTTTGCAACCCTTCTGAGTGTTTCCATGCCTCTCCCAAGAGGCTGTATCGGTTTGACTTGGCTTCCTTGCCAAGACCAAGCTGTCCCTCCGCCTCGCTCTCTTCAAGTGAGAGGGAAAAAAACCCCAAAACTGAACCACCGAAAGACCCTCAAAAATCTGACTTATATCAGAATATGTATATTTTCAGATATTTACAATTATACATACAATTGTACATACAATAGGGAGCTCCTGAGGGGAAAAGGGAAAAAGGAGGGAGAAACAGGGACAAAGGGGGGACAAAAAACCAGAACAGACAAGTGCAATCAAAAACTCAAGAAAAACCTGGCACAATACAATTTCACTAGCTTTCTTCAAGAGCAGGCCAACACTCTCTGATTCCCCACGTGGCAGATAACAGCAGTCACTGTAGCAGGCCTCAGGCTCTGATAAGTGAGACCAACACAGAGACTCACTGCTCTCAAAACTTCACGGGAAGAACTAAAAAACCAACTTTTTATCTCTCTCTTTCGTATACTCTGATTGTTACATAAAAACCCAGTGTGGAATACCTTGGAAACGGGCATTTTCTTAGTGACAACTGGTTACTAAGGAAGGCCTGGATTAAAATTATTACAGAGGCACTAAGTGAGGTGGGAAATAGGGTTGGGTAAAATCCACCTTTCCCGAGTTCCCTAGGAATGGAAATTTTTCTAGGGAGTGGCTTGTGGAGCAAATATAACAAGACAAATGTGTTTAACAGCATGATAAGTTGGAGGCCAGATGAATGAGGAGGGAATAAGCTTCCCATTGCTCAGGGCACCTTCCTCGAGCACTGGGCTGGATCATCCTGCCTCCAAATCAAGGACCATGGGAGCTAGTAACCAGTGGTGGGGAGGACTGGAAAGAGACTGGAAGGCCTCAGGGATCCCCTAATCTTAGACAGGGTGGGCCTCAGCTCCCTGGTGCTGGCCTGGCTGTGGGCAGCCAGCTTGTAGAACTGGAATTGTATTTTTGGTTATTTTTGGTTTCTCAGGTGTTTTACCATGGAAATAATTTGGGAGGATGGACAAGAGGGTTAAAATCAGCTAACAGCAAGGCTGCTGCACCATCCACAGCCTTAATACACCAGCTGTCTGCTATGTGGTTCTGACTGTAGCTATCTGGGTAGATGCAGTTTATATCTCCACAGATGGCAGTAAATCAAAGTAAAATAATTCTTACTTTCTTGCTTCCTGCTCCAGTTGTAGGAACACAGCAGCCATGGTCACACTGAAATCATAAAGACCAGTTCCTTCCTCTCCTCTTCATTAGGGAGAAATTCTTCCCTATTATGAGGTGAGGGTGGTGAGGCCATAGCACAGGTTGGACAGAGAAGCTGTGGCTGGAAGTGTCCCTGGGAGTGTCCAAGGCCAGGTTGGACAGGGTTGGAGCAACCTGGGACAGTGGAAGGTGTCCCTGCCCATGGCAGGGCATTGGACTAGATGGCTTTTAAGGTCTCTTTTAACCTAAATCATTCTGTGATTCTATAATTCCAGGATTCTCTTGGCTCCAGGTGCCCAGATCTGCAACGACCTCCTGGTCTCTCATGGACAACAGGGCTCCTGAATAGAGATTTTCTGCCTCTTTAGAAAAGTATTTTAACCTCCTCTTGACATTTTTTGGAAATGCTTCCCGGGCTTCTCCTTGCCAGGGAGCTGCTGCCCGAGGAATGCTGAGGTCCTTGCCCAGGCTGTGGTTGTGCTGTTGGCCACACAGGGGTGCCAGAGACTGTTTACAGCATCCATCCCTCCCTCTGCCAGGCACCAAACCTGCCAGAGGCTGAGCTCTCCTGCTGCTGCAGCCCAACAAACTGTCCTTTCAGGAATGTGGTCGAGCATCCTGGGCTCTGCACACCCCTCAGATCCAGCAAGCTATGACAGCCAGGAATGCTTCGCTACTTGAAACATCAGAGTGATGGGCTGCTGAGATGCTCATCAGCAACTGCTTTAAGTGCAGAGCAGGACAGGCAGTGTCATAGAATTCCAGAATAGTTTGGGCTGGAAGGGACCTTAAGGCTTATCCAGTCCCACTCCTCTACCATGGGCAGGGATGCCTTCCACTTGGACACTTCCAGGGATGGGGCAGCCACAGCTTCTCTGGGCAACCTGTGCCACTCTCATAGTCAGGAATTTCTTCCTAATATCTAACCTAAATAACTCATATTTCAGTTTAAAACCTTTCCTTCTTGTCCTATCACTTTCTACCTATGTAGAAATTTCTCTCCATGTTTTTATTGATCTCCCTTTAATTAGGATTCCTTTCAATAGCCCATGCAAGTCAGCCCTTCAATAATCTAGGAATAGGGAAAGAATAACCCTGGATGCTCCTTACCCAAGTTCTGTCTCTTTGAAGTACCATCTTCTTGTCAGAAGGTAGTAAGTATTTGCAGGTAAAAGGAGTCTTGCAGAGCTTCAAGCAATTCATGAGCAACTCATGCTTTTGAGGAAATCCTCAGCCCCAAACCCTGATCTTCAGGATGACCTAAGAAAAATGAGATGTGTGAATGTGGCACTTGAGGACATAAGTTAGTGGTGGCCTTGGCAGAGCTGCAGAAATGGTTGAACTCAATGCTTTCAGAGGTCTTTTCCAACCTAAGTGTTTCTGTGATTCAGTAGACTCATGTGTTTTGCTTCCTGCATATGTGCTGCACCCTGGAAGATGCTCTTTCTTTATTCAAAGATATTTCTTGGGCTCTTGGGCTCTGCTCGTTTGTCTGCATCTCTGATTCCTTACCTTAGAGAAAGAAACAACTTCCTAGATACAATTATTAAAATATATCAATTTTAAGGAACATTTTAGATGCCCAGTTGCTGCTGCAGTATGTAGCTAGCTAAAAGCATGTTTCAGCAGAGGCATTGCATAAGGCACCTCCCAAAGGCATGGAAGAGTCTGCTGAAAGAGCTCAGGATAGGGAGGACGGCAGTAACAGCTGGATGAACAAGGAGGGCTCGCTGGAAGGCAAAGACAGTGGTGTTTTTATAAGCTAAGTATGCCCTTCACAAATCACAGAACTCCTGCCAGTACCTTGACCTCTTGTGTTAATGACAAGGCAGGATCTGCAGGCAATTAAACAAGAAGCCAGACTGAAGCACTGCCAAATCTCCCGGATTTATCATAAAGCCACATAACAATGTTACTTAGGGCCCTGCTCCAGGGGTTTAGAGCATCACATCTCCTCTTCATTTTAGGAACATGCCCCTCGCCCCAAAACCAGTTAAATTTCTAACCTCCACAAAAGGTGGGGGAGAAGAGTAGCAGAGAAACCTGCAAAATAGGAACCAAGTTTAACCTCACAGTTACAAAAATGCAGAAAGGAAAGGAGACTTGGAAGAGTCAAGGGGGGGTGGGGCTGACTCATGGTATTTGAATGCTTGGGGTTGGCAGTGCAGCACTGCCTGTTCCAGTCCAGCTCAAGAAATCCTGGAAGTTTTGCAAGACACTGTTAGATGATTTCTAGACCAAAACTATGCTTCAGTTCAGAGAGTCCACTGAGCCCTGATCCAACTGCGCCTTGTGACATTGATTTTTCAACCTTTGTTCAGGGATGGAGTGGAAGGATAATTGCAGGCCAACATCGCTGCCACTGCCCTTGTCCTCCAGACAGCATTGGAGACCTAGGGCAGTACTGGAGCATGATTTTGGCACTGCCAGCTGCTCCAAAGGCCATGTGTTCATTTCAGGTAAAGTCTGGCTTGGGGACAAATCCACAGAAGTCTTCTGTCCTCACCCAGCACTTGTGGCACGTTAATAACAATTCACTTTCTCAATTGATGGAGGAAAGTCTGTGGGTTTCACAGATCCAGTGTACTCCTCTGCCTGGATCTCCTGATGCAGGCAGTGCAGGAGGGCAGGAGTAAAATGCAGACACCCCATCAGGGCTGTGCCACTCCATCCTGATGCTCAGGCATTAAACTCATACACAAAACCTCAGAACAAGGCTAAGATTATGCCAAGAGCACACCACATCTGGAGATCTCTACATTGCCAGGCTGAGGCAGTGTACCACAGCAAGCAGGGTGGGACCATCAGGAGGAGGTGGAGGCACTGGTCACTGGGAGCTGGGTGAGTTTGGAAGAAGGGAGGAATTACTGATTGCAGGGTTTGGCTCAGAGCCACATGATTAGATCTGGAGATGCAGGTCCCCCAGCACTGCTGTCTGAGTTGCTTTGCTGACCCAAGGCAGCTAAAAATAAAGGCAAGGAGACAAATCATCGCCCACTCTACTGACAAACCACATTAGTAACTCAGGGTGGCCTCAGAGAACCAGATTAGTGTGGCACAGCTGGATTCTCCACAGCCTGACTGATGCTCATCCTCAGGACAAAGGATTCCATAACACTGCTCTGCCTTGCCCATGATTCAGGAACCTTCCACTCATTGGGGCTTTGAAAAAGTCTGTCTTTTCTATCTAGTGCCTTATTTGCACCTAAGGCACATGGATATCTTTGGGAATTGTAAACCTTTCCCAGCTCAAAACGTGTCTAACAGCTTCAGGCAGAAGATGGAGTTTCTTTAAGATGACAAATTTAACCCCTACCCCACTTTCTCACCAACCATGAATGAAAAACCACAGGAAAACACCTCACCAGGATTTTCCCAGCACTCTTCCCAGTGCCACATTTATCAGGGTTAAGTGAGACCCCAGCACAGCTCTTGATCACTGAGTCCAGAAAGATGGACAGGTAATTTATGGCAACCTGCTCCTTCTTCCTCCAAACTTTGCTCTTGGGGGAGCACGGGGCTCTTTACTGCCCTTCTGCAGAAATGAGGAAGCTGCCCCAGCCTTAAGGGGCTCCTGAACCCCACTGAATGCCAAATAGCATAAAACCTCCTCCTGCTTTTTTTTTTTTTTTTTGGCCAGTCTCATAAACTGGTCTGTGCCGAGCCATGTCCTCAAACAGAATCTCCTGCCTCTTTCCCTGCTGTCTCAAATTATGCACCTCTTCTTTATTTCTCACTCTTTCTGCTCCTCCTGGGTCTCCTCCTCCAGTTCAGGGCTGCAATTAGAAGTCCAGGTTTCTTCCGTTTCCCATGGAGAGAGTCGCAGAGTCACCGCTGCCAGAGGGGGGATTTCAAACCTTCTTCTGTGATGTGTCTCACCTCCAGTCTTTGGCCTTGCCTAAACTTTCCCAGCCCTTTCTTGTGGCTAGGAAGAGAGCTCTTCTTAGGATGCATCATCAAGAGACTTGGGCAAATCTGGAATGCAGGTGCCGTTTCCAGCAATGTATGTTTCCCTGGAGCATTTGGCTGTCTCCTAATGGGAAAATAGTCTGCTAAGATGAATCCAAGGGCCCAAAGCTCTGAGCTCTTTGAAAAACATTATGCCTGAGTCTACCATTTGAGGCAGGTAAGTAACACGGTTTGCGTTTGGGGTTTTTTGGTAGAAAAATAACCAGAGGTACAAAGAACCTGAGGTGCACAACACACCCACAGCAAAATTTTAGGTATCTCCCAGGCTTCTTGTTACTGCCACCCTTTCCCGTTCTGTTGTAGTACAGGAATGCTGCATCCAGCTGGAATACAGCTCGATGAAAGATGCTGTGGATAAAATCCTCGCACTGCACACCAGCACTCACCAATGTGACCTTGGTTAAAATTGGAAGCCATCCCAGATCTTTCCCCTTCACTAATATATTTAGAAGCCTGTGCTGAGCCTGGCAGAGCAGCACTAACCTGCACACTCACAGGGTGTCAGAGTAAATGTGCTGTGATAGATAGACTAGGAATCGCAAGGCTACAGCAGAGCAGCAGGCGTGGGATTGGACTGGGTGTGAGGATCCAAGACTCATCATCTGGACCTTGGGTAAAGGCTCACTAAGGAACAAATAACAAACTGCCCATGCCAGAGGCTGCCCAGAGATGCATATGCTGGGTTTGAGGGAATCTAATGCACTTCACTGGTGGCAATGGCTCAAAGACACCTTTTGGAGCAGCACATGATGCTGAGGGTTTTGAAGCCTTGTGGAGATGAATGCCAGGATTAGCCTCTTATGTGCACTTCCCAAATCTTTTTGCTACTAGAGTGAAATATCTTGGCAAGAGATTATTTCTCAGGAACGTGGTAGCTGGGAGCAGCAAACAGGGAGCTTGTTGGGGGAAGTCTTCCCACCCCAGCTATTCTGGAAGTACCTGATAATAATTATGAGTTATAACACTTCAGATTATCGGGGCTCAAGGGAAACCTTCAGGTGACAGACACAAGGACTGTCACCACCTCCTAGGCAGGATAGATAAATCTGTGTATCACCTTCCTAACCCTTGTTCAGGAAAATGCCATCAGAACAGAGAATAGCTCCTCTCAGTTCTCCACCCCTTTCTGGTGCAATCACCATGTCAACAGGGACACACAGGAAGGATAGACTGATATGCTCTGAGCAACTTTGTCTAGTGGAAAGTGTCCCTGCTCATGGCAGGTGGACTGGACTAGATGACCTTTAAAGGTCCCTTCCAACCCAAATTATTCTGTGACTCTATGAAAACAAGGAAGCTGAGAGCACCACCATAGATAATTAGAGAGGCTTAATGACATCCTGCCACAGCTGAGTAGCTGTAAGTGTGCTCATACATGATGTAAGCCTACAAAAATTGCCAGGTATTTCAAATTGTGGTCACTAACCAGAGGTTTATAGGTGTGGAGCATAGACATGGAAACCACAGCTCTGCTGGTGAATGATAGCTCATGTATCTCAATGTTCAATCCTTGTGACTATCAGACATCATAGGATTATTGAATGGTTTGGGTTGGATGTGACCTTTAAACGCCATTTAGTCCAACCCTCTGCAATAAGCAGTGACATCTTCAACCATAGACCTGCTGGTTCCAAGCCTCATTCAACGTGGCCTTAACTTACAAGCTTAAAATCACTCAGGGTGCTGTCTCCTTGTAGAACTTCCCAGATCCCTGCCAAGATCTCTACCTGTAGGCACTGATGGCACCATTACATATGGTCAAGCTACATCCAGCTGCAGTGAAGCAGGACTGAGACAGTGATACCAGCCGTAATTTGCTTTACAGTGACTAATTAATAAAGAGCAAAGTGCTCAGAGGTGACAAAGTTCCTATTAGGCAGAATTAGGCCTGTTTAGTTAGGCTTGAGACATAATTGCTATAGTGACATGTTCACATTTCTAAAGTGCAAAACCAACAGTTACATTTTGCAAATGTTAAGACATTTCTCTTGGAAAAGACAGGGGAGGAAGGAACGAATATCAGCTCGAGGAAATGCAGGCACATGCATCACTGAAGAGAAAATGAAGATTTTAGCTTCCAGCACATTTAAAAATAGAAAGAGGGAAAAAATATCCAGGGATTTTCTCTGTATGAGGTTGTGTTCCTGCTGGAAGGAACGGCTGCCCATTGGAGTAAGCCCTGCTTTGGAGTGATTTGGTACCTCTGCTGCAGAGATAACTCCTGAGAATGTTATCAGGTGTTGAAGACCTCCAAGGTCACAGCTGCCAGCCCAGGTACCCTGTTAATGCCTAGTAGTGACCTTGAAGGACCTTTTCATGGCAGTTTAAACTGATGGGAGAGTTTGCTGCTGCAGTCTCACCCTTGGCCATACCCCATTCAGAGATGAAATGTCATGTAATGAGTCAGATGATAAATCGATCCCCTGCCCCCTTCCCCCCCCCCGAATCACTTAAACATCATGGACTCACAGAATTCTTTGGGTTGGAAGGACCTTAAGGTCCATCTATCTAGTTCCAATGCCCTGCCCATGGTCAGGGACACCTTCCACTAGACCAACTTGCTCCAAGCCATGTCCAGCCTGGCCTTGGACACTTCCAGGGATGGGGCAGCCACAGGTTCTCTGGGCAGCCTGTGCCAGGACTTCACCACCCTCATAACCAAGACTTAATTCCCAAACTCTGATCTAACTCTGCCCTCTGGCAGTAGGAAGCCATTCCGCTTGTCCTGTTACTCCAGGCCCTTGTTCCAAGTCCTTCTCCAGCTCTCCTGGAGCCCTTTTAAGGCACTGGAAGGTCAGCATAAGATCTCCCTTTCTGCCAAGCCAACCCACCAGACACTAAGCTTAAGCATTAGCAGCCTGATATGTACCTTAACCCACTCTAGCACCTTCCACCCTAGGACATCCCACACACCTCCTGGCTTCAGGTTGCACAGATATTTCCCTGGCCTGAAGAAGGGTTTGTGCCTCTGAGAGCTTCTCTAGTTTTTCAGACTCTACCAGTTGGCCTAATAAAAGATACCATCTCTCGACACACACTGCTGACTTCAAGGAGACCTCGCATGTAGCTGGATCTGCCCAAGATAACGTGTCACTCCTCCGGCTTTGTGCTTATCTGTGGGAACAGGGTGTGTGCAGCGGGAGCCTCGCCTGGGTCTCTGGGTTTCCCTCCCTCTTCTGCACCTGAATGAGCTTATTGTTTGTGTGTCTTTGTCTGTTGGAGGGGAAGAAGGAGGCCTGAAATGAATTGGGTCAAACAAGTTTTTCAGCTGCGTGCAGGTTAGGAGAGGCCACAAGAAAAGAACCACGGCCCTTTGAAGTCAGGCTGCTCCTTTTCTTTTTCACGGGCTGTTTTTTTTAATTCTGACAGTGAGTGATACTTTCTCAGATGGAGATCAATTCACTGAACACAAGAACAAAGGCTCTCTAAACACACCACTATCTAAGGGCTCGCGTTGCAGTGACATATCATTGATGGAAGGCCAGGAGGCAGCTCCAGCTAAATCATGTCTATAGTAAGGGCAAACCTTTCCTCCAGGGCCTTTCACTCTAAAAAAACACAGGAACTTGGCAAGAATGAGGCTATCTCCTTTCCATTCTTAAGGAAGCAATCTGCCATCAACAGATGTTTGTAACTAGAAAGAATATTAATTAAGTATTGCAGCCATGTCTATTCCTCCCTGGACATCAGCTTTGCCGAAACAGAGCAGGAGCCCCTGAGCTCCTGTAGGACAGAGCTGCACCTACACTTCACCTTGTCACCACCAGCTGGACCTCTGGACCTGAGGCTGCTGCTAGAGAGGGCAGACAGTATCAACCCACTCCCTGCCAGAGGCAGTGCAGCCAAAGAGTGACAGGGAAAGGCAGCCACCACCAGTGATGATTTCTTCAGCCAGAACTCGTGTAGCTGCAGAGGTAATGTCCCAGGAAACTCCCTGCTTCCTCACTTCTCTGTCTTGTGGGGTAATTTGCTGGGAACTTACTAAGGGAAACTAGTATTTTCCTTTTAGCTTTATCACTTGAGTTTAAATGTTGAGGTGGCAGGTACTTTTCAAATGCTTGGCCTTGTTAATGACACTCAGTCCAGGAAAAGCTTTAAGGGCCTGAGGTCCACAATTGAGATAGGTGTTCTTCAGGCTTCCCTAATTCCTGGGCAGTGATATGAAGGAGGCCACTGTTGATCCTGAAATTCCACAGTCATCTCTCCTCATTAGTCTTGGCTTAACTTTCAGGCTCGCTCCTTTGTGTACAAAGAAGGTCCTTGGGCAGAGTCTCTGAAGTTGTGACACTTTTCTGTTTAACTTAAACAGTCCTAAGAGCAAGGACTGGGTCTTCCCCTTCTAGATTAATGCCTATGCAATGAGCTGCAAACTCACATGTTCTCTCTGTCTCTCTTTCCCCACCAGTTAATTATTTTATACTAAATAGAAAAAGAAGCTGAACAGGCCCCACTCCAGAATAACTTGCCAGGTGGCTCATCTCCTCAAAGCTGGGAAGGGTCTTCTAGGTTTCCTCAAGCACTTCCAGATGGGTGTGCTATCCTGGGTGGTTGAGTAAAAAGGCACAGCTTCCCCATGGAACTGTTTTGCAAGAAAGGATGAGCTCATACATTAATGTGCAGGAGATGGTGCAGCACAGACTCCTCACAGGGTGAGCACACCTCCTTGCTCCCCATGGGCTCATCATCCCTATGGTCTCATCATCTCCCAGACAGCCAAGAGGGTCACACCATCAGCCACCCAGCCCATGGTGATGTGATCAGCTAAGCACACACCCAGACCTGTGCTCAGGATTAAATTTACCCACTGTCTTTTCTTCCAGTGCTCCAGCTCAGCCAAGCATTAGGCTGATTTCAGAAGCTCTTCTCCTTGTGGTAGAGTCCATGTTTGACCCCAAAGACCACCTCACTCAGGACTGAGAGTCTCCTACAAATGTGGAGCAGCGATGCTGAGCTCTCCTCTAAAGCACTTCATCTATGCAAATGAGGCCCTGCACTCATATCTTGACACAGGCTGGAGAGTTGGCATCATAAAGCTAAGATTTCTTCCAAACCGCCACTGGGCCTCCCTGTGGAGGCATTTTGGAAATGCCAGGACTCTTCCTTGGGGTTTTTAAGGAGCCTTTCTGGCATGAATAACAGAACCTACAGAAAGGTTAGCATCAAAATAGCTGTGGAGCAAGACCATCTGTGGGGGATGTGTAGCCAGGGGTTCAGTGTGACTGATTCTGCACATCTGTCCTATGGCTAATGCAAAAGTCTCTATTCTGAAAAGGTCAAAAAGGCAATTAAAGAGACAAAAGACCAGCCCTTCCCATACTGAAGCAGATGCTCAGCCAAAACATTTGCCTGCAAGATTGTTATTTCCTTAAGGTTTATTAACCATTAAGTGTTTTTAGGGATGGGATCATAAAGATAATGAACTGAAGGACAAGTAGAGTCAGGATTCCTTCGCAAATTACTCTTGTTGGGTTAGACATGTGTTTGAAAAGCAAAATGCTTTGCTATGATTTCACAACAACAGGAGACCCTGAGCTCATCCATGGCAGTTCTTCTCTGCTTTAACTTACTAGTGAAGCCAGGTAACCTGCTGGGTTAAGGAAAAAGTGAGCAAAGCAGCCACATTGAACTGGCAGCAGGACAGTTCAAAGCAAGGACTGTCTCCCTTGCAGCACTTCCAGCTTAAAGAATTCCTGCTCTCCCCACCCAGACTGCTCATTACATCACCCTGTGCTTTTCAGGTGTCCTAAAGCAGTGAACAGATACAGGTGAAAAACAGAGTGAAGGGCTTTGAGGGGGCAGGTCTGCTGCCAAGAACAGTTTCAGTCAAATTACAGAAATTTTCAAATGCATTTATATTTGAAAACATTATTTATAATCTTGTCTTGCCGTGAGAATTATTTTTTCTCCCTAGGGCACTTACTGGTAACTATTAAAATATGCTGGTTTCCACCTAATTACAATATTTGGGTATATTTTGTTTAGTAGGTAGGTAGGCAATCGAAGTGGAGATCGTGGAATATCCAACAGTAGAGATCAGTAATGACAAATGAGAAGAAACTGAGCAAAAAATCACAGCAAACCTCATCTGGGGTATACAGAAAGGATGAGATGAACAGCTGAGGTCCCTCCCAGCTGTTTTGTGATGATTCTAGGACAGAGACACATATTTAGGTCACCATATAAATGAATACCCATTTTTCAGGATTTTAAAACATAGATGTTTTGCATTATAGAACAATGGAAGTTGCACATGTATTTACTCATTTGTACCAAATCACAGAAGCTAATGGAATATAATGCAGCAGACAAATGGGTTTATTCATATTTATTCTCGTGGACTCATGAAATCCATGCCCCAACAAGCAGTTTGTAGTCGCCCACCCTGTTTTGAAGGATGAGGGAGTAAAACAACACAGACATGGGCTGAGCTCTCTGGAATAAAGCCTAAACGTGCCGGATAAATAGAAACACCAGTTTAACTTTAATGAAGAAAGTCCTGTTGTCCATGACCCGACTTAACAGATGTATGTAGCGACCATAAATAAGATTTTTAGAACTAGTGGATTTTCACACCTCATTTTTTCATCCCTGGAGGACTAATACATACTCTGTTGCTTATTTAAAGCATGCTTTGTTGCCTGTACCAGTTGCCAATTCTCTTTTGAGCCCTGGATGAAGAAGCCATTGAGCTGAGCAAGACAAGGAAATGGAAATGAAGTAAATAGTCTCCCTGAGTCTGTGGAGAACTCAGCTTCTGTCAAAAGGTGTATTAGTTACTCAAGAAACCAGGACTTCATGTGCTTCACCTTGATTGTGACTGCTCCACTGCTCTGGGAACATTTGCAAATTTGGTAATTAAGGAAATTTAGTAGAGTGTAAAAAGCATAGGACTTTCAAGAAGCTGCTATCCTTTATTTTTAAAGGTGTATGTAATTTAAAAACAAAAACATTCTCTAGACAAAAACCATTGAAAGAGATAGTCTTTGGTCTCCATCCTGCTGCCTTAGTGCATCCCAAGTAGGAAATGGGGATGTCTGATCTGTGTGCAGGGAAACTGAAGCCTGGGGTGGGGGAAGTAAAGCTTGTTCTGCTCCCTGGCATGGATTTTGGGGCCATCACGTCTCCTGCAGAGAGTGGCTGAACATCTCCACCACGTTCCCGTTCCCATGGTCCATTCATCCAGACAACCTGGCTGAACAAAACACTTGAGAAAGTTACTGCAGAGAGGATCAGCAGAAAGGGCACATGCCAGGACAACCTTTGTGGTGCATGAATGTCAAGAGCTCACTTCAGTTACCTGAAAGTAGGTCTCCAGTGTCACCTGAGATGCTGTAGGTACTGAGATGGAGCCTGGTGGGCATGACAGGACTCACATGAGATGTGTCATAGAGTGGTAGCTGAAGGCAAGGCCAGAGATGGCCACAAACATCTCAGCTAATAGAAGAGACCCTTGTTCAGGTAACAGAGTCCTGAGCTACAGCTATGCTTCTCTCCAGTGAGGAACAGAGCCATGTGGATCATGAGACTCCAGTTGTTGTGCCTGTTCCAGTTCACCCTTCCCCCTGCAGTGCAAACAGACATGAAACCTGAAGGACTCCTGGGCAAAGCAGGTGGATGGAGCCAACAGAGAAGCCCCAGAACCTCTCAGTTAGAGCAGCACTTGCCTGGCTCCCGACTCATCCACCACCCAGACCAGGGGCAGGGATGCTGGGCAGGGAGTAGGGCTGAGGCTCTTTGTACTCTAATTGTTCCCAGATACCGTGTGAGGCATTAAAATACTTGGCACAGTGGGGAACATGTGCACGTGTTCGCAAAGCTCGGAGCACGGAGACAGCAGTCATTCTAGTCTCTGCCTTCCTCTCCTTCCCTTTGGAGAGAGGCCATTCCATTGACCCAGGCTAATTCAGAAAAGCAAATTAAATCCTCCTGCCTCTCCACCTGCCTTCTGTCCCGACATCAGCATTTATTCATTGTAGCTGCTAACGGCAGCTTTTGCTACACCCAAGGAAGGCCAGTAACAAGCCCATCCAAGGAACTGGCACCCATTCCTTTGTGTGGATGAGCTTAGGAGGGACTCTTGACAGAGCTGTGCTAAGCTTTTTTCCCCTGGAGGCAAAATGCTCCTTCCCAAATACACTGCAGTTAGTTTACCCTGGCCCAGAGCCTGGGAACAAGAGACTATTGCTAAACTCAGACAGCCTCTTGAACTAGGGATGCTGCTCTGTGCCATTTCCCCCAAAGGCAGGTTGTGTCAACGCCTCCACTCTTAACAACCTTCCCTCCAATGGATGGCAAAAGTGTATTTTTGGCATGTGGATGGCAGCATTATAAGGGAAGACAATCTTCTTACCAGGACAAGAGAGTCGGATGCTATCTGCACTTGAGTCCACGGGGCATGCTGTGGGGCTGTGTCCAGACATCCAGTGCAAGCTTTAGATGTCAGAGGCAGTGTGCTGGGAGGAGCAGCCCAGAGCTCCAGTCAGCTTGCCCCGAGTCCCTGCAATGCTGTGCTGCCAGATGGAAAATGCTCCCATGGACACCACGGATCAGTTGGTACATCTCCATCCCGCATCAGCTGAAAGTCCCCTAGACATGCTCCTGAGGCATTCCTGCTTTCCCTCAGAAATTGCCTCTGGGCTGACGGCGCATTAACCAAACTCTGAATCTCTTAGTGCCACCCCTGTAGCAACTCTGAGAAGAAACTGTCCCTGCACGGGAAGGTTCCTCACAAGGTGACCCATCGTTAGGGGAATAGAATCATGCAATGGTTTGGATTGCAAGAGACCTTAAAACTCATCTCATTCCACCTCCTGCCATGGGCATGGACACCTTCCACTAGACCAGGCTGCTCCAAGCCACATTTAGCCTGGTCTTGGACACATCCAGAAATTCAGGAGCAGCCACAGCTTCTCTGCCCAACCTGTGCCAGGGCCTGCCCACTCTCACAACCAAGAAATTCTTCCCAATATCCCATCTATCCNGCAGCTCCATATCTTTCTGCTGTTGTTCCCCAGGGCTGGGGCAGCTCTGCAGGTGGGGTCTCATCTGAGGGGGAAGAGTGACAGAATCACTTTCCTTGACATTTTGAAATCTGTTCTTCCTTTCCTAAGTAAAAACAATTCTGGAGGAGCAGGGAGAGGGTGCTTCTTCTTCCTCTTATGGGAGCTTCTTCACCCTTATTTTTTTCTAAGCCAGCTTGTGTTACCCCCCTCATACAGAGATCTCCATCTACCCATTTCTGACCCTGTCACAACATAGACC
>VWZD01004555.1:112522-168513 GCA_013396695.1 Sakesphorus luctuosus | reverse complement strand
GCTTTGGACGGTGAGTTCTGGCTTTATTTATTTATTTATATATATATATATATTTATCTTTCCTCTTCATTTTATATTTTAAGAAATGCTCAGTTCCCTCCCCCTCGGCCCTGCCGGGGTTCCCGGGTGGGGACGCGGCGCGGAGTCCCCCGCCTGCTGCCTTCACCGACGGGGGTGGACAGGGGGGGATGTCCCTCCTCTCTCCCGCTCCGTCCCCTCTCGTCCCTCCCTCTATCCCTCCCGGTGGCCGCGGACAGTGCCCGGTTCTCTCGGTGGGTCCCCGAGCTGCGGCAGCATCGCTCCCGCCTGCCAGGTCGGATATTTCCCCGACTGTTTTCCTGCCGAGCAATCCTAATAATTACTATTTTAAATTGATTAATTAGTATTATTTTTTATTATTTCGTGGTGATTACTCGCCATCAGTAATTTTTGCTGTTTCCCCTTGGATTGTGGCAAAACTTTTGCCCGAGTTCCCGCTGCCGATGCGATTCGCGCCGCGGAGCGCTCGCTGGCGTGCGGGATCAACTCGGAGGATCGGCTTTTACTTCTAGTGAGGGACGGGAAGCACGGTGTGATCCCGTCCCATCCCATCTCATTTCATCTCATCCCGTCCCGTCCCGTCCCGTCCCTTCCCATCCCTTCTCCTCTGCACCTCGCAGCGGCGCAAGGACCCGACGGCTCGGAGTCCCCGCAGTGGTTGAGAGCCCTCCAGTGGGTTTTTATCCCGGTTTTTATCCGGCTGCTGCCCGAACCCGTGTGAACTCGGAGACGGTTGTGGCTCCAGCCCAGGACTGGGATGGCACCTCGGTCGAGGCGTTGTCCCCGCTGCTTCTGAAGAGCTTCACGCTGTGTCATCGTGTCCCTTAGGTTTGCCTGGCGCAGGATCATCCCCCGGATAACCCCAGATCCCGGCGGCAGCTCCGAGCCTGGGCGATGCGGTATGTGCCCTGCTGCGGGCGGGAGAGGGGATGCCCGGAGGAGCGGAAGGGATGGGGGGATGCAGCGCTGAGAGACTGGCGGGCCTGGGGGCAAGTATCCCTGGGATGGGCTCAGCCCTGGTGTGGGGAGTGTGGGGTGAGTATCCCTGGGATGTGCCCAGTGTGGGGTGAGCATCCTTGGGATGGCATTAGCTCCAGCGTGGGGAATGTGCGGGGAGCATCCCTGGGATGTGCACAGCCCAGGTGTAGGGATTGTGCAGCGAGCATTCCCAGGATGGGTACAGTGGGGGCGAGGATCTCAGGGATGTGCTCAGCCAGGGGAGAGCATCCCTGGGACGTGCTAAGCCCATATGAGGTGAGTGTGGGGTGGCTATCCCTGGGCTGTGCCCAGTGTGGGTTGACCATCCCTGGGATGTGCTCAGCTCTGGGGTTTGGGGAGCCTGGGACAATCAACCCTGGGATGTGCTCAGCACAGAGTGAGCCTCCCTTGGGTTGTTCTAAGCTCAAATTCTGGGAATGTGGGGTGATCATCCATGGGATGTGCTCATCCCAGGTGTGGGGCGAGCATCCCTGGGATGTGCACAGTGTGGGGTGAGCGTCCCTGGATGTGCTAATGCCAGGTGTGGGGAGTGTGGGGCGAGCATCCCTGGGATGTGCACAGTGTGGGGCGAGCATCCCTGGATATGCTGATCCTGGGTGTGGGGAGCACGGGGCAAGCAGCCCAGCTGGTGTGGGCACCTTGCCACCTCCCTCACCATGGCAGCAGTCCTGGCATCCCCAAATGTCCCCGCTGTCCCCTGGCCACACATGCTGTATGGCAGGAGGGGGAGCTCGCACCGTGCTGGCTGAACAGGATGGGGATCTGTGCAGGACAGGGGTCCCCAGCCTGTGCGGGGTCCCTCTGCCCTAAGCAAAGGGAACCCCCTTCCTCTGCACCCTCCCCTTTCAAGCAGCCATCCCCACAGCTCCGGCACTGAATTTCCTCCAAGCCCTCCTGCCCATATTGTGCTATTGATTGCTGAGCTGAACTTCCTCCCGAAATCATTAAAGCTTAAAAAATTGATGGCACAATAGAGCCCTTTATTAGCCACATAACTTTTCTTGCTTTCTTCCTTTCTTCTTAGATTTTTTTTTTTTAATCAACACAAAAGGGCAGAGCCTGAGCTTGGATTTGTGTCCCGTGTCCCTGCGAGATCTGGGCAGCATGCCCTCCTCCACCCCAGCTACCATCAGCACAGCCGTGCAGGGCTATTTATTAGGAAAAATGGCAAAGATGGAATCAATGTGTGCAGGTTGTTTTTTCTTTTCTTTTAATCCCAGCCCCCTCTCTTTGCAGCCTGCAGATAGGTCTATTTATTCCTGCTCTGGTAAATAAAAATATTTGAATGGGTATCTGTAATATTTTATTTCCTGTCATGCCTATCCTTCGGTCTAATGATGGCTGAGTTCTTGCTCGGTATTAACTTACCATTTTAGTAACAGTTGAGTTTTCCTGAAGGAAATCCCTCTGGGCTGACCATTACTGTGTCATTGTATAACACAACAGAAAGATGGATTACCTGGATGGATCTCTTCCAGCGTGACTTGACCGAATGACAGGCTTCAGCTAATTTATCCTCGCTCCCGTTGCAATTGTTGGGATGGGGTTTACAGCTTCTAGGAAATATTTGCAGTATTTCCAGGCATGCAATTGTAAATATAGACACTGATTTGCCAGGTGAAACTGTTGGCAGCATCCTTCTTCATGGGAAGCCCCAGCTTCTGGAGTCAAGTTAACCCCTATGAATTCTTCTTTAGCGGGGAAATAGAAAATGTTTAGTTTTTCTGGTTGTTCAGAGAGGTTTTGAGTGTGTTAGGGCAGAGGAGAAAGAAAGAAAAAAAGGTACATTTATATGTGTGAGTGTGTATGAGTGTAAAATAAATCACATGATTTCGAAGCCAATATAACATTTTGTTGAAGAATCCCTTAGCAATCCTGTGCTGGAGCAGGGATTGAAAGTCACGTAGAGGGGACACTGCCTTGCTGTGTGGCCTTGGGCCAGTCATTTATCTTCTGTGCTGCAGTGTCAGTATCTTAGGAGTGTGGCTGCCTGTGCTGCCCCATTTTCTCCTGGCCCTATCTCAATGCTGCACACTGTCCCTCTCCTCCTCAACACAGTTTTTTTCTGTCACTCTGTTACTTTTAAGGTGTTGCATTAAGGTGGACACCCACGATTGCAAAACACCCCTCTGCAAAATCCTTCCCTCCTACGTCAGGAGCAGTAGGTGCATCCCTCTGTGTTCCCTGTTTTTCAGAAAAACATCAGCTTGGTTCTGGGTGATGCTGTCCACCCTGTGTGCCCCCCGTTTGTCATCCCTGCAGAATATTGCATGCTGCTGCCGAAAACGATGAAGCTGTAGAGCAAGAATGGCTCAGAGGGGTTTGTATTTGCAGATGGCACTGAGCTGAGTGCAGTTGACGTGCCTGAGGGATGGAATGCCATCCAGAGGGAGCTGGACAAGCTCAAGAAACCGGCCCAAGGGAACCTCATGAGGTTCAGCAAGGCCACGTGCAAGGCTCTGCACATGCGTTAAGGCAATCCCCAGGACCAGTACAGATGGATCCTGTCCAAAGCCCTGCCATGGGCAAGGACACCTTCCACTAGAACAGGTTGCTCCGATCCCCATCCTGCCTGGCCTTGGACACATCCAGGGATCCAGAGGCAGCCACAGCTTCTCTGCCCAACCTGTGCCAGGGCCTGCCCACCCTCACATCCAAAAGTTCCTTCCCAATATCCCATCTAACCCTGCCCTCTGGCACTGGGAAGCCATTCTTCCTTGTCCTGTCCCTCCATGCCTTGTCCCCAGTCCCTCTCCAGCTCTCCTGGAGCCCCTTTAGGCACTGTCAGGGGCTCTCAGGTGTCCCTGGAGCCTTCTCCTCTCCAGGTGACCCCCCTCAGCTCTCTCAGCCCTTTTCCAGAGCAGAGGGGCTCCAGCCCTGCAGCATCTCCGTGGCCTCCTTTGGACTCTCTCCAGCAGCTCCACGTCCTTCTTGTGCTGAGGACCACCGAGCTTGATCCAGGACGCCAGGAGGGATCTCATCTGAACAGAACTGAGGGGCAATTACACCATATTGTAAAGATCTGACCTAGACTGATGCTTTGCAGTTGCCAGAATCAGGTGCCTGAAGTCATATTTAGGGAACTAAATCTATGCAAAACCTTCCTCCTTCCTGGCTTGCCCAGGGTATCCCTGCAGTCTCAGCCCCTGTCCCACTGCAGCTGCACACTCTCCTCAGCAGCGAGGACTCTCTGTTCTCTCCTCTTGCCACGCTCCAGAAGCTTATACAATTTTTTTGGCGCTTTTCCCCGAAGTCATTATTCTAGGTTACATGGTTTGTTTGTTTATGCTTTTTGGTTTTAATCATACTTTTTTTTCCCCTTTTAATTTATTTATTGTGTCTGAAAAGCTCTAGGGCTTCCTTTCCACTCCCCACTCCCAGATGGTTGCCTATTAAAAAAAAGGAAATATTATAATAAAGAAGGAAATAGTTTGGTTCTGTAATGAATGAAGTTTGGCTTTCCTAGAGAGGATGTGGGAGAGAAAAAGAGGGGGAGAAAAGAAATCTCAGGTGTGTTTGGAGGGAAGGGTGTGCCCTGCCATATGTTTAAGCTTGGCTGGGTCTGTGCCATTAGTTTTACAGCACTCCTGTGAAAAGGGATCCGGGTCTTGCTTTGCCTTTAATCTCACCATGACCAGCTCAAAGGAGCAACACTCCCTCTTCTCATGAATCTGTTTCATTTATTTAATGAGATCTTAGTTCTCCATTATTGTCATTGGGAGGAGGTGCCTTGGCTTATTTACCTTATTTATCTAAGCTGGTTGGTCTGAAATGGTCTCCATGAGGGTTTGGGGGAGGAGGAAGGAGCAGGCAGGTGGGGAGCAGTGGGGCTTTTCAAACTGTGGGTTTCCCTCTCCAGTGGTTCTCCAGGAGTAAAAGGAGTTGCTGCAGGAGCAGGGCTCAGAAGAAAGACTTCAAAGGTTGGAATGACACTGTCTGTCCAGATGTCAAGGACAAGGCAGGGACAACCTGCTGCCATTGCAGACTGGGGTACAATTCCAAGTGAGCAGGACTAGGATATTGGCAGTCCTTCATGTCTTGGAGGTCCAGCCTGTCCTGGTGACATTTCATCAGCTGTCACCCATGGCCATGGTGGGTGTCCACAAACATGGTCCTTCATTCAGTGGGATGAACACCTGACACAGGTAGAGGAGGTGACACGGTGCCATACCACAGGTGTGAAGTTACCCCACATCCCCAGTGGGGCTGGTGGATCATGTCAACCTGCTTCTGGGCGTC
Organism: Sakesphorus luctuosus; assembly: GCA_013396695.1. NCBI lineage: Eukaryota > Metazoa > Chordata > Aves > Passeriformes > Thamnophilidae > Sakesphorus > Sakesphorus luctuosus. Next base: position 163,236 of record VWZD01004555.1, on the reverse strand, counting down.
ATGTTGTCCTCGCCAAGGACAGTGCAGGTCCACACTTTACCAGAACCATAGCTGGGATATTGCAAGTCCAGCCACTGCTTCTGCACTGCACACCAGCAGCAGGGCTGGCATGCTGCCTTGGGACACTTATGGAGCAGACAAGAGGTATGGCATGATAACATCTCACCCTGCTGGTCCAGTACTGGAGCATGTGCTCCTTGCTCCTGCAGGGAAGCAGGTCTCCAGGGCTGGGTAGGGAGGCTGTCAGAGCTTGGACAAGTAACAAGGACTAGAGGAAATAGCCTTAGATTGGATCAGGGAAGGTTTAGATTGGATATTAGTGAGAATTTCTTCACAGAAAAAGTTGTCAAATGTTGGCACAGGCTGCCCAGGGCAGTGGTGGAGCTCCCTTCCCTGGACGGATTTAAAAGCCAGGTGGATGTGGCACTTGGGGACCTGCATTAGTGGTGGGCTTGGCAGTGCTGGGGGGAATGGTTGGAATGATGGTCTTGAAGGGCTTTTCCAGCCTAAACAATTTGGTGGGTTTGTGATCTGAGACTGGCTTTGCAGGGGCCTGCACTGCTGCCTTTAGTTACTCTTGTCATAGTCTAGGTATTGAGACACTCATCTCAATATGAAAGGACTGTCTGAGCCCCCTTATGTGCTTGTGATGGGGCTTCTACGGTCCTCTTCTGATCAATCACTTAGATGGGTGCTCTGTCAGTCAGAGTTCTCTTTCTATTCATTTTGCTGAGTTTTTCCATGGCATTTGAGATATCATCTGGTTTTACATCCCTTACCCACCAACACCAGCCATGATGCTTCCTGTCCTCCTGTGTGGTCTGTAGAGCCAGTGCTGTCTCTTGCTGCTCCTGTCAGGCTGCATATTGATGGCATAGCCTCAGTCATGGTTGGCACCTGAATGAATTACTGCAATACAAATAAATAAGGAAAAAAAGAAATAGTATTTGCAAGAGCAGTGGGTTGGAGCTCTAACATTTATGCAGGGCCATTCATCAGAAATGACACCCAAATGTTCTGTAAACTCTCACATGCACATAAAATGCTGCTCCCAGGCTTCAAGGCAGTTGTCAGCTGTTTAATAACAAAGCTACACCATAGTTCAGGACCTGAAATGCAGAATTACTTCTTCCAGGTGCAGCTGCAGGGAAAATTTGGGTCTACAAATAGGATGAATCCTATTGGAAATTTGACAGGACGCCTGTATTGAACATGATTTGAACGTTTTATGTCCTCCAGTGGGTGAATCCACCAGCTCTTTGGCTTATCTGAAGGTTGTTGCCTCTGCCAGCAAACCAGGCTCAAGAGGTACATGGGTCCTCCTGGGTTGTGGGGTGCATGATGCTCTAGAAACTCACAGGATGGTTTATGTTGGAAGGGACCTTCATGCTTACCCAGTTCCACTCCCCTGCCATTGGCAGGGACACCTTCCGCTGTCCCAGGTTTCTCCAAGCCCTATCCAGCCTGGCCTTGGACACCTCCAGGGATGGGATAGCCACAGCTGCTCTGCTCAACCTATGCCAGGGCCTGCCCACCCTCACAGCCAGCAATTCCTTCCCAATATCCCATCTAACCCTGCCCTCTGGCAGTGAGAAGCCATTCCCTGTGTCCTGTCCCTCCATGCCTTGTCTCAGGTCCCTTCTCCAGCTCTCCTGGAGCCCCTTTAGGCACTGGCAGGGGCTTTCAGGTGTCCCTGGAGCCTTCTCTTCTCCAGGTGAGCCCCCCCAGCTCTCCAGCCTGGCTCCAGAGCAGAGGGGCTCCAGCCCTGGGGCATCTCCGTGGCCCCCTCTGGACTCATTGCAGCAGCTCCATGTCCTTGTGCTATTGTTCCCCAGGGCTGGGGCAGCTCTGCAGGTGGGGTCTCAAGTGAGGGAGCAGGGGGGGACAACCATCTCCCTTGGCCTGCTGGTCACTCTGATGTCCTAAGTAGCCTTATGGTTTGTGGATTTACTGAGAAAAATGTTGCCTCCAAACCTGTTGTTGCTACTTCTTGCAGATCTTCTGTCTAGTGCCCACAAGATCCACCAGTCTGCAAGGTGGCCTTTTGCCCTTTGGGACCTCTTGGTCTCTATTCCTGCTGGCAGGAGCTGTTCAAACACTGTAAGAGCCTTCTCTTTGCATTATGACTAAGAACACACAGCAGAGGAGGAGATGGGGAGGCAGTATTAAAGTTTATTTCTTGCTTTCTTTTTTCTTTTTCATTTTAATAAAGAAATCACATTTTTATGTGTTCATTGGCTCTGGCCTTCTCCTTTCCCCAGGCTTTGTCTAGCATAAGACCTGGAGATTTGCATGGCTGATCAATTCTGATGGCAGTAACCAAATCAGCATTAGCAAGTGTATGGACCTCAAGCTAATTGGCAGGTGATGAACTCCTTGACTGCAATGAAGATGAGCCCTTGTGTAGAGCATGTTGTACCTTGGCACAGGGACACGAGTAAGAAGCCATTGGCAACTTTGAAATATAAATCCCTTTGGGGCATTTGTTTTTAGGTTGCCTTGTTCTGTGGTGGAACACAGGATCAAATTAAAACCAAGAAGAGGGTGGGCAGGAGCATGGTGACCTCAACAAGCTCTGCAATGAGCTTGAGGTTGAAGTCTGGAAGAAATGTTTGGGGTATCCATTGTCACTTTTAAGCATCTTGATTGTCAGTTAAACAGAGGAGAGGAGAAATATGACTGTTGATAGTCTCTCAGCGGAGATTTAGACTCAGTGCTGTTACTGCATTGCTGTCTGATGGAAGTGCTTCTCTTGTCAGCCTTACCTTTACAAATTGTCCTTTTTTTGACGTTTGCACCTTGGAGATTTTTTGGGGGGCTGGAATTTGATACTGGGGGCTTTGGTGTTGTCCCCAGTGCAAAGGCTCCAAGGATTGTGATTCTTGGGCTGTCCTGTGCAGGGTCAGGAGTTGGACTTTGATGGCCCTTGTGGGTCCCTTCCAACTGGATATTCTGTGATTCTGTGATTCTATAATTGCTGCAGAGCTGGTGTTGGCTGATGCCCTGAATTGATTAAATTAATCCCTGATACGCTTTTTTAGAGTTGTTTGTTTTCCCCACAAGAAGATAAACACTTGTTGGTCAGCCTGTTGAAGGGCATAGAGTTGCCATGTGAAATTGGAAGCAGGAAAAAAAGATCAGGGTTTCTTTTAACAACCACTGTTTCAAACAGCAAGGCTATAAATGAGTCCTTTGATAACATGTAATTAATATGATGATGCATGAATTTACTGGGTTCAAGTTTTAAATTTAAAGTGACCCAGGATAATGACAGGCTTCACTAAACAAACATCAACATGTGAATTAATTAAGTGTTGAGTTAGAAATAAATCATTTTAGGGTTCCTCTTCAAAATATAAAAATGACAGTATTAACCTAATTTTTGTGATGTTGATGCAACTTGAGTATCCCATTTCAGCACAGTCATCTGTGCAGGTATGTATGGACTCGAGCACCACAGTTTGTGTTATTTTTTATGCCATTTTTATGACTTTTATAGAATAGTTTGGGTTGGAAGGGACTGTAAAGATCATAGAATCATCACTGAATGACTGTTGGGGTTGGAAGGGAGCTTAAAGTTCGTCTCATCGCCCCCCTGCCATGGACAGGGACACCTTCCACTAGATCAGGTTGCTCCAAGCCCCATCCAACCTGGCCTTGGACACTTCCAGGGATGGAGCAGCCACAGCCTCTCTGGGCAATCTGTGCCAGGGCCTGCCCACCCTCACAGCCAAGACTTTCTTTGTAACATCTAATCTAAGTTTCCCCATTTAGTTTAAAACACATCTCCCTTGTCTTATCACTACATGCCCATGTAAAAAGTCACTTTCCATCTTTTTTATGAGCTCCCTTTAAACACTGGGATGAACTTACCTTTGGGTCTTCAGGAAGAATGAGGAAGCAGATAATTTTACCTCCTAAAATGATCTAAAATCAGGGTGCTGTATGTAACACAGCTGTAGGTGTGATTTTTTTTGAGTCATCTCAGTTGGAGTCTGGTATGCCTGAACCCTATAAAATAAAAAGTACTCCCAGTTTTCCATAACTGCAAACCCCCCACGTTATTTGCACATGTTGCAACAATTTGTACTTTAAAGGCACCATTTTAGTAAAGCTTAGTATTGCTTCTCCTGCATTTTAGACTTGCATAGTTTTGCAAGAGATAATTGCCTGTTTGGGAGACAAAAAGCTAATTTTGCCCTGGGCTCTGTTCTTTTTCTTAACGAAGTTGGTCCTTGTTGGGAAGCAGCTTGAAAGTGGTGAGTGTGTGGTTGAGTCTGGAGGGGGATGAATGCATGGATGATGTGCAGGTGTGGTTTATAAAATACCCAAAACAACCCACAAACCATTTTTCTGCTGCACTGGATGGTGCTGAACACCTTTTCCTTGCACCCCTACCTCGTCTCATGCTCCACCAAGAGCTCCTGGACATGGGAACATCTTTGTGGGTTTTGGCAGTCACTGTGGTGGGTTCAGCATGGGCTATTCACCCCCATTATATTTGAAGTTGCGTTTCACTTTTGCTCTCAAGCTATTTTTGTTGGTATTATGAGGTGGTTTTATGTGGTTCCGAACATGCAAATGTTCAGACAGTGCACCCTGAGGCCAGTGGCTCTGTGCAGTCTCTCAGTGCTTCCCCAGGGCTCCCCACATCACCCTGGCCCTGGGGCTTGTAGAGCCTTAGGTGGCTGAGGTGGCTGATGAGTGTCTGGTGACTCATGTCCTGGGGGACACCCAGATGACTGAGATGACCCAGAGGGCTAAATCTTTCTTACCTTTGCAGTGCTCCACAATCAAGGTGTCCTTCTCTGCTCTCCCATCTCAAATGTCTTCATCACTTTGACAACATGCTGTGGGTCTTCCTCAGAGTCCGTTGCCAGAGTAATCCTTTTCCTGCCTTCCCATGGGCTCTTCTTCTCCCTCTCCAGAGCCAAAGCTCACTGTCTGGGCCCCTCCAGGTCAGGTTCATCAGCTGAGCAAGAGGAGGTTCTGCTGCAGGCATGGCGGGTCAGCTGCCCAGCTACCCCTATAGGTTATCAATGGTTATTAATTAAGACTGTAAAGAGGTGATGTATCTGCATGGAACAGCGTTTCTCATTGGATAAGGGGTGGGTGCTGATGAGAGGATTGTGGTAGGTGACTTTGCTGCATGGTTGGGTTTGGGAAGTCCACTTGCTGTTTTTTGGAGAGACAGTGGTCAGGTTTTGCCCTTCTTTGGAGATGGAGGTGCTTGAGATGAATCTTCAGGAGGGCAAAAGGAAAAGGGAATCCTCCTCAATCCAGGCTGAGCACTGCAGAGCCCCGTGGTGGAGGTTTGCAGCCCCTCTTGGCTGAGATTGGATCCACTTGGAAGAGGTTGATCTTCTGTCCTTACTTGGGCTTTACCTGGCTGACTTGTACTCAGTGAGGTGACCTTATGCCGGCCAGTGGGATGTCACCTGAGATCTGCACCATTTCTGACACTCTTCTGCCTCCAGTTTTGGTTTGCAAAAGGGCTGGAGCTCACTGAGGTTCAGTCAGACCTGACTAAGGCACCAAAAGCATTCCCCAAGCCATGTCTTTGCTCCCAGCTCACCGTCCTCTTTTGCTGGTGGAGATGGGGGCAGTAGTGGGATTGCACACTAACCCTACAAAAATGGGGAAAAGCCAGACTATTTGCATCACCCAGCTCACTGCTTAGCTTTGCAGGGCCCACAGTCTTCCAGGTTATATTAAACTGAGGGTGGGAGTGAAGAGCTGGCTTTGTGTTTTATTATTTTGATGCAAAAGATTGGAATTCCTTATTTGAAAGAGGAATGAAAGGGAAAGTGCTGGGGTTTAGCAGGTGGGCACCTACACAGGGGTGTGTTGCACTCCTGCAGGCATATCCCCCATGGCTGGGGCAGGTCACCCAGGCTTATCACTGCTGTAGCTATCATGGCTCATGGGGACACAGCTGAATTAGTTGGAGTCCTGTTAAAAGGGAGCTGCTGCTGTGCAACACAGCCGTATGTAACTGGATGCTTCCCGAGGTTTCTGTCTGGCTCTGGGAGCTGGGGCTGGGTGCAGACAGGGATGGGATGTAGGTCAGTGGGGTGCAGGAGGTGTCACGGTCTCTTTGTCTCTCTCTTCTGCAAGATGGAGGGAGAGCCCCATACTGCCTCAGAGAGTTGAGGTAAAAATTCCTTAAAGAGGAGCAGCTCTGATGTTTGGAAGAAGAAAAATATGACCTGGATGTTGCTGCTGCAATTGATAATTTTGATTTTTTTTTTTTGCACCTTTTAGCACTGAGGTCCCCAGCCAGCTGTGGGGGGGACAGAGGGTTTACAGCTGATTCTGGCAGAGAAGCCCTAGTGTCTGTAGAGTGAAAGCAGACCCTGAGCTAGGCTGAAGGGTTGCTGTGATGTTTGGCACCAGCTGATGTGGCCTTGATGGTTTCCCTTCTGTGCCCAGCACTTGGAAGTGTGTGCTCCTGGTTTGGGGCAAATCTTGGGAAGTGGTGACTGGTACTGTCCTGTAGGTCTGGGCAGCACTGCCCTGCCACAGCAGGTCCCATGCATGGGGAGATTACTCAGGATGAAGATGTCCTGTGCTTCTAGACAAAATCATGTGTCTGTGAGCAGGTCTTTCTGCACTCAACATGAGCTATAAGTCCCTGGACTGAGACTGGACAAAAACTTGGACGTGTTGACAACTGAAGCAGGAGACCTTTGGGTCCCATTGTGATGTTGGAAAACCAGGGAGTCCCCCTTTGCTCAGACAAAACCTCTTCACTCTGTTCAAGCTAACCACACTGTCCCTCTAACTCCTGCACTAGAACAGAGGAAAATCATTTGGAGTTCCTCTCCTGTCTGCCTTCCCTGACTCCCACACTCCCCAATCCATCTTTTTGCTTAATCCTGCCTCAGCTGTTTTCATAGAATCCCAGAATGGTTTGGATTGGAAGGGACCTTTAAAGACCATCTAGTTCCATCTCCCTGCCATGGGCAGGGACACCTTCCACCAGCCCAGGTTGCTCTAAGCCCCATCCAGCCTGGCCTTGGACACTTCCAGGGATCCAGGGGCAGCCACAGCTTCTCTGCCCAACCTGTACCCGGGCCTGCCCACCCTTACAGGGAAGAATTTCTTCCTAGTATTGATCTTTTGAAGTGTCCATGTGATGTAGGAGGAGAACTTGTATCTATGGATAGTTGTTTTAGTTGGGGTTCCTCTGGGGTTTTTGTTTTTAATGAGATGTATCATTACTAAGTGTATATGTAATAGAGTTTTTGAGTTGCTTCCACAGTTGACTTCTTCACTTATAAGAGAATGGCATTTGTGCCTTGCTTGTTTTCATTATGCCTGAAGTGTGGAGTGGCCCAGATACATAGAGAATTTTGGCTGAGGAATAAAGTGTCAGTTCTGGTCCTGTTATGATAGATGAGATACAAAAACAACAGGAAGAGGAGAGAGATTGAAAATAAAAATGTGATCCTCTGGGGTGGGTCTTGAAAGGGTGAGTGCGCATTTGGGAAGTGGTTCACAAGCTGCAGGTGAAAAATCTGACCTGAGAATGAGCCTCAGCTGTGGAGAGGAAGGAGACAAGCCCTTGGGAAAGGGATCATCCTGGTGATGGACTCTAGGGAAACATTACAGTGTGTGGCTGTTGTGATGGAGGGACCAGTGTTGGGGGAGCAGGAGGGAACAAGCCTGTTCGTGGGGTGCAGCAGAGGTGAGAGTGGAGGATTGGAAAACATCACATTTCTGAGCTTCTCTGTGGAACAAGGGTGAAAAGCTTTTAAGACTGCATTTTTTGGGTGACTCCCTGCTGGAGCCACAACCTTTTGGGAGATAGGGTCTGGGGAGAGCCACCAGTGTGTGCTGGTGTACAGGCAGAGCTGGAGGACACTGCCTGCTCCTCCCTGCCCACAGCAGTTCCCTGGCAGCTCTCCACGGGAGCAGTGGAGCGGGGTGTTCCTGCACCCAGGCACTGCCAGCCAGCCAAACCCAGTGCCAGGCGGGTTTGTGGCTGTGAGTCCTAATTAAAAAGCAGGGAGAAACCCGAGGAGCATAAAAGTATAAGCCTGATGCTAAACCAAACCAGATGCCGCTCGGATCACGATGGCCCACGGTCCACTGGAGCAAGGATGTGGAGGCAGTCACCTGTAGCCTGTGTGGGGGTGGTGGGGAGGGGAGAGGAGGGAGCAGCACAATCCAGAATAATCCCTTTTTGGTTTTTCTTTTTCCTCTGGAGCATTTTGGTCTCACCCCTGGACAAAAGCAGGATAGTGTGGTGTGTCATTTCCTCCTCAGCAGCCATTCAGCCTGGCACCGTGTGGGCTCTGCCACCCCCTCCCCTGCCCTGGGCACAGATTGCTCCTTGTTCCAGTTTTCTGTACCACCCAGGGTTTCCTTTCCAAGTTTTCTCACACCCTTTTATAGCTGTGCAGAAGAAAGCCGTGCAAAGGAGGAACCAAGTAGGCAGAAGGGGTATCTTTAAAAACCAGGCGTGTTTTCCTGCAGAGCCACAGTGATGGAGGACTGGGTGAGCTCTGGGGATGCTCTCCGTGAAAAGCAGGTTCAGCCCTTGTCTTGTAGCCAAAAGGGCATCTGGTCATGCATGCTGTGTGTCTGTGAGTCCATAAAAGTAAAATCAGCTGTATTTTTAAGTGTCAATCCAGGCACTACAGCAGACTGGGAAGACCAGGTTCTGAGCGTGGTGAATCTGAGGGAGAGAGCAGTGGTTGCCCTTGCTGGAGTATTGTGGCCCTGATGCTGTTGGTGGAAACAGCAGCTACCATTGTGTCTTGTGTATTTTGGAGGTGAGGCAGAAATCCGTATTTCCTGACCTGGGCACAGAATGAGCATTAGACTGTCCTGCTTTCTATTTTTCTTGAGCTGATCAGCAGCTCATTTCACCAAGGACCCATCCCACAGGCAGGGCCTTTTGCCCTCACCCGTTGCTTAGGTGGCAATCAAACAAATGACCTAGAGGCAAGCAGCAATTCATTACAGCCCTCATTTAGCATGCAATAAAATGTGTCGTATACCTTGTCTTTTGATCAATAAGTTGTATATTACACAGAAATGCGTGAGTCAATGTCTTTACATCACACAGAGGCTTCTCGATGACTCCTTTTTGCTGGAGTCTCTTGGCCTGGGATGATGGATCAACGCTCGAATGATGGGGAGGGATATTGTTAAACAGTAATTGGCTACTGAATTATTTAGCTGCACAACCCCTGTAGCAGCAACACCACCATCGAATGCTTAACTTGCAACTGTCTCAGCTGGGAAACAAATACAGGGCGCTGCAAAATCAATGGAGCCTGAGGCAGAATAATTCAGTAGAGACTGTACTTTTAAAAAAGAGGTTTATAGTTATTTTGGCCCTGATAGGCTCATGCAGTGGGAAGTGTATGCTAATCACTTATTGTCTGCAGCCTTTTAATTTGTAAGCTGATTTCTGCTGCTTTTATAAGGAAAAGGTAAGGTTGGTCCGTTGCAGGTTCCTCAAATTAAAGGTGAGCGTCTCCCTGTGCTTTCTGACTCCAGCAGTGTTTGCTGCAGGTACAGCTGAGCTGTGTCCCTGGGATTCCTGGCCTGGTCTTTGTAGGAGATGGGCTAATTCACAAAGCAACTTGACTTGGCAGGCAGAAAACCCAAACCAAAACAAGTATTACATTCCCCAAAGCCTCCTTGCAGTGGCTTGCAGCTGACTGAAGACCACCAGCCCATTCCACACCTGGTTCCAGACGAGGTGTTGCAGTGGTAATGCTCTCCTTTCACTAACCTGCAGCAGAACCTCACCACCCACAATTCTCTCATGAATTTTTGGGTTGGCCATTGCTCAAAGTCCTCTACCTTTGAGGTGCACCTAGAAAACCATTCAGCAGATTCTGCACCAGTACAAAACCTGCTTTTGTTTGCATTTACCTGCACGTTGCAAGCAGGGCAGCCAGGCAGGAGGCTTTGCGTGCTGGTACCTCTTAAAACCAACTCCCCCATGAGTGCAGCCCTTCATTTGGAGCAATTCCAGTTCCTGCCCCTCCGGGCAATTTGCGCTGTCCCGTTGGTGTCTGTGTGTGTAGGAGTATCTGAGAACTACCTGGTGACTCTTCAGGGTTTGCTTTGAATTGGCCTGTGATCTGGTTGCTTAAACATACCTCTCCCATGAAGGTGCCTCCTGTGTTCTCAATATGGTGCTTGGGAAGGATGGCAAGACCTAATTCAGTGATCTTTTCTTTTAATTAAAAGCCCAAAGTGAAATTATTTTGCTCCTATGTGTGGGTTACAAGCTGGGAGGGCTTGGGTGGTGTAAGGAGGTGCAGGCTGTTTGCAGGGATTTGTTCACAAGCAGCTTGTCCCAGCAGTGCCTGGTGTCTACCATGGGATGGGCTTTTCCCTCTGCTTCGTTATTTGAGTTTGTGCAGCGCCAAGGCATAAGAGGTTCCTCTAATTTGGGGGTGGAGGCTGGCATGGCACATCCCAGAGCAGCAGTGGAACTCCATGAGCATCATCAGGGGCCAGCAGCTGAAGCTTTCCCATTCCATCACATAGGCATGACTGCTGGTTGATACTCCTTTGATTTTTCCAAACACACTTTGATTATTGCTATTGATTTTATTGACTTGCCCTGGTGGCTGACATATCCAGCACTGGAGCAAGGCTCTGCTTTGCTACATGGGACAAAATGTGCTCCTCAAATGTCCCAAACATCCCTGTCCAGTCCCACAGCAGGAGGTTTGATGCTCACCAGTCCAGCCCAGCATTGCTTTTCCTCCTCTTCTTGCAATTCTTTTAATGCCACGTAACCAACAGCAGGATCCAACCCTGTGATTCAGAGCTTCCCATAGACACATCTCAGGGAAGATTAATCTCCCTAATGGAAGCTGGGCCTGAGACAGCTGTGACTTTCAAACCTTGGTCCCAAGTAAACCAAGATGATCTGGGAGGCTCATAACTTCCTGAGCAAGTGATGTATAAAGCAACGTAATTACAATTAACTTCAAAGCATGAAACAGTTTGTCTTTCAAGCAAAAAATAAAATCAAACCAAACGTTGCTTCCTGGACTTGAGTTGGAAATGAGTGGATTTTTTGTGTCACATTAGCTGTGCCTTTAAAAGAAAGAAGATATCTTTTTAATTCTTAATTGTAATGAGTAAGTGATAATCAAGTTCTCCCTTTCACTGGAACAGTGTGGTTCTGTCACTGGAGCAAGCTGCCTGAAGCTGGCATGTTTGGAAACACAGTTATTGTTGTGTAAATCAGTGTGGGGGGACTTAATTAAACACAATCAGGGCCTTGTGGATCTCTGAGTGCAGAAATGTGGAGTGGTGGCCAGGACAGGGGAGGTGGGGGTGACAGGGCTGGTGTAGGGGATGGAGACAGAGCCTTTTGCACAGTCCTTCTATCCCTATACATGACCTGCCCTGCAGCTGATGGAGTTGAGCATGGATGGATGGGTGGGAAACATGGGAAGGCCATAGGGACCTCTAGACTTTGCCCATCTGCCCATATGGATTTTTTGGGGTGCTGTATGGACTCTGTGCATGCACCTCAAGCATGAAGGATTTGGCTGGTGCTTTCCAAGCACCATCCAGCAGCTCTGACTTTGCAGCCCCACTGTCTCCTTCCTGCACGGAAATGCTGGGTGAGTTTCTTCCGAAACAAACTCCACGTTGGCAAGGCAGCCCTGTCTCTGTTTCATGCATCCTTGCTTTCAGCGTGGGGCTGGAGCTTGCATCCCAGGACAATAATACATATCCAGGAGGCCAAGACAAACAGTGTCTGCCTGCTTTTTTTATGACCTCTTGTCGTTCCTCCCAGCCATCAAAACTATTCCCTTAATAAAGGACTTTTTGATCTCCAGGGGAAACTTTCTTACTTCTCAGGGTTAAAACAAAGGCAGTTGGCAAAGGGAAGGTCTGGAAAGACCAGGGGCTCCTGCTTTTTACAGCCGTTTTCATGGCAATGTTTTGATTTAGAATGTCATTCAGATTCAGAACTGGGGATGACAAACAGGTTTTAAGCTGACAGAGGGGAAATTTAAATTAGAGATTGGGAAGAAATTCTTGTCTGTGAGGGTGGTAAGACCCTGGCACAGGTTGGGCAGAGAAGCTGTGGCTGCCCCTGGATCCCTGGAAGTGTCCAAGACCAGGTTAGACGGTGCTTGGATCAACCTGGTCTAGTGGCAAGCATCCCTGGCTGTGGCAGGTGAGTGGACTGAGAGGAGCTTTAAGGTACCTTCCAACCTAAAGCATTCTGGGATCCTATGAAAAGGACTGTTACATTTTAGAGGAAAATGCAGGCAGTGCATTTCAGTGAAGGTGAGATGCCCCAGCTGACAGCCATCTCCCCCAGGACTAACCTAGCAGCTTGTCTCATCCTGGTGACTTCAAGCACAGACAGTGGCCCCACAACCCCTAGGGCCTTGTGGAAACTCTACCAGGAACATTGGATAGGTAAAAATAACTCAGCCTAATGCTTGGGACAACATCATCAACCCTACTTTAAGCCCCAAGTCCTGGTATCATGTGCTGGTGTGGTTTGTCCACTTTTGTTGGTGGACTGAGGGAGAGAGCAGAATTCACTTCTACCTGCATGGTTTGGAGAAGAAGCTCAGAATCTTGTCTGCCATTCAGACTTAGAGGCAAAGAAGTAATTTGTTTAAGCCATGGGAATTTTTTTTTATTTGGAAACTGCCAGAGGGATTTTGAACCTCCAGGGCTTGCAGTTACAGGTGCGACAATTAAAAGTTTGGGATATTTAGTGAACTCTGCATAGCTGTTTTTCCTCTTTCATAGTTCCATCATACCTTCTAATTAATTCCCTTTAATTGCTTTTAATTTCCTTTCCTCCTTATTTCTCCTTCCGTATAACTAGTGCTGTCATCCTTTTAGTTTGCCTTTCATGTTGGAGACTCTCCATTTGATTTCGTTTCATCCACATTGTGTCTTGCAGCTATTTCATTCCTGGAAAGCTCCAGCACCACAGATAAAATCTAAGTGGATTCAGAGAAGCTGAAAGGATCACCTGCTTCATGGCTTTCTCTTTAGTAATATGGGAGATAAACAGAATGTAATAAGAGATCCATCCTCCTTGGAAAAGGGCCATTTCCCATCACCTATATTTTTGTGGTACCATCATGCTGTGGATGCTCTTAGTCACCAGTGACAAGATAAAGAGCCTCCTGGTATCTAGTGCTGGCGGGTGTCTGAGGCTGAAACGGGCTCTTGGGATGACACACTGTCTCGCTGTATGTTGATTTACCGCCGCCGTTCTGCCCAAAAGCATCCCCCAAATTCCCACTGCTGGGACAGCTGGCACAGGGTGTGGCAGCTGGCTGGGCAAACCATGATCCCTGCCTGGATGGAGGGGACACAAGGAGGGTGGCAGTGTGCTGCTTTTGACCAGCTGAGGTCAAATTATTAAAATCTTGACATTCGTCTGTGATACCTTTCGGTTTTAATGTGCACTGAAGGGCACCTTGTGTTTTGATTGAGGTACTTCCCAAGCCAGTCAAAAATAAAAAAATAGAGGCAAGCAAAACAGCTGTTGAACACTCAGAAGAGTCCTGAGGGCTTGGATCCATCCAGATGGGTGACTGTCAGCAGAGTCCCATGGAGCTTGGCCAATATACAGGATCTGATGAGCTGACTGAAGGGTGGAGGCTGTAGATTTTTTATACCTGTTCCCTTTCTGAATGAAATTCCAGTTACTTTGTCTAACATTTTTTTCATGCTGCTCTCACATTTTTAATGATATTTTAACACTGTCTACCCTGATGTTTTTCACTCAACAGAGCTAAGTAAAGTGGTGATGGCTTCCTCTCTTCTTGGGAGGAAAAAAATATCCATCAACAGCTAATTCCATCTGGAATTGGCTGAATTGTCTACTTTACATTGTAATGCTGGTGAAGTTCTGGAGAAGTTAACACTGGGATCATGAGGAGAGTGGTTGAGAGTCAGCTGAGTACTTTGGTGGTGAGGAAGGTCTTGATGGGGAGCAGAAGGAATGTGGACAGCAAGGGCTGTCTCAGCCACTGTGATCTGGGGACGTGCACCTGTGTAGGGTGAGATTGTGGAGCAGTGTTTCAGAGGCTGGTGAAGAAACTTCAGAGTGATCCAGTTGCTGGAAGGAAAGAAACAGCTGAATTTGTATGGAAATTGATAATAGAGCAAGCAGCAGGAGGAAAGTGATCCCAGGACTTCGAAGTGCCAAGAAGAGCAGTGCTAGAGACAAACATATCTTCTGCCACCAAAAAGACTGACTTATGCTACCTTGAAGTTTATTATGGATTGTTTACTATTCTACTAGCAATGTGGATGGTAGTAGTAGTAATTTATCATTGGAGGGTCCCCAGACAGTCCTCCCTGAGTCAGTTGCCTGCTCTGATGAGTGTCTGTCATGGTGAAATGGTGAAACAGTTGGGTGGGCAATGTTCAGGGCTGGTCTGTGAGCTGTGGGGCCTGGCTTTGCAGAGCCTACTTTAAAGGATGGTGCAGGACTTTTAATAAGTTCTTAGTGAACTGCCCCTGTTGGATAGGGGAGCAGCCTTGCAGCTCTCTGCTCTGTCCGGGTGGGACCAAGCTGTGGCCAGGAGCTGAAGTGGCATCCAAGTTAACCCTGGGGCTGTCCCCGCTGTCTAGGAGTCCAGGACTGAAGTGGCTCTGTGCCAGGCAGTCACCAAGATGGAGTATTTTGCAATAAACTGATCTGAGCACTTTGTGCCTTTGCATTTGTGGGTGAATCATCCTGGCGGGAGCTGAGAGTGAGCAATCTCTGGAGGCAGTGCCAGGTGGCAGTGGGGCAGGTCTCTGCCAGCCCCAGGCTGGGTGGCAGTTAAGGGGGAGGCTCCTTGTCCCCATCCTGTCTGGGAACGTCCTCATGGCTGAATCTGGGGGCTGAGATCAGGGGGCTGAGGGTGAGTGGCTGGCTGCCGGTCCTGACAGCAGCATCTCCTTCTTGTGACTTTTGGGGAATTGAGGAACCCTGAAAGGGTTTGAGTTGGGAGGTCATCTACTCCGACCCCCTGCTCTGGGGAGGGACATCTTGAACTGGATCAGGTTGCTCAGAGCCTCATTCAGCCTGACCTTGAATGTTTCCAGGGATGGGGTAACCATGACTTCTCTGGGCAACCTGTGCCTCACCACCCTCAGCATAAAAATATCCCTTCTGTTTAATCTAAACCTATCCTTTCTATGTTTAAAACCATCACCCCTTGTTCTTTTGCAGTTGGCCCTGCTAAAAATCTCATCCCTGTCTTTCTTGAAAGCCCCTTTAGGCACTGGAAGGGGCTCTCAGGTCTCCCTGGAGCCTTCTCTTCTCCAGGTGAACACTCCCAGCTCTCCCAGCCTGGCTCCAGAGCAGAGAGGCTCCAGCCCTCAGAGCATCTCTGTAGCCTCCTCTGGACCTGCTCCAGCATGTTCCAAGCAGCAGAACTTGGACATCCTTCTCCAGGGTGTAGCGGGGAGATGCATGTCTCCCCTTTGGCATAAAAAACCACCACAAGAAAGTTTTGGGCTACTGTCCCCTCCCTGAGAGCTTGGCAGACCCTCCATCCCCCACTGAGAGACAGGATGCTTTATGTCCTCGGTAGTCAGCCTCTTGGCTGAGCATCCCTCGGCACTGTGCTCCCGACTCTTCCCGCTCCCATCTTAATAACTGTAAAGATCAGGGTTGCCAAGGTCTTCCCGTTGCTATAGTGAGATTAGATAGGGCAGAGCGCTGCATTCCCTCTGCCGAGGGGAGAAATCACTCTCATCCCTTCCCTGGGCTTCACCAGCCAGGTTTTTTTCCATCCACCAGCGGCTACTAATTGCACCTGAAAGACATGCTACGTATTTCGCTGCAATTAATATTTCATAGCCTTTAAAAAAAAAATTAATTATCAAGGCATTTTCTCTTGGAACGAACTTAAGAGACTCTCCGGCTGGAACGAGTTTACAGCGCTAACTGTGAAGTTAAAATATTTATCTTCATAAACACGTCACTCGAGCCGTGCTATTCCTCGCAGGGTCATTAGCAAGAGGCACGTTAGTCCAATGAGGAGGTGCCTGGGAGACACAGATTTGCCTTTTGCTTCTGGGCGGGGTTAGGAGATGATTTATTAAACGAATTTGAGAGCTGCGAGTCTGGCCAGACCTCTGAGTCAAACTGCTGTAGGAAAAAATCCCACCAGCCGGAGCTCTTGCAGGCAGAAGATGGGGTGCAGTCATTTTGATACGGTTGATTATTTCCTGGTGTGGAGGTGTCCTCCTGAAAAACTCGTGAGGACGTACAGCAACTGATCCAGGGACCATCAGATTGCAGGAGGTAGTTTTTGTTTTAATTTTCTTAGTTGTTTTTTTTTGTCAGATTTAATTTTAATTTCCTTAGGTTTTATTTTCACTTTCTTAGTTTTTGTTTTCATTTTCTTGGCACGCCTGGGGCTTGGTTAAGTTTATATAAGAATTCAGGTGAGATCTCCCTGAATATAGGAGAGGAGAGCTTGGGGTAGGGCATGTTGTCCCACCCTTCTACCTCCTTTTTTGGGTTGATAATGTTGTTTTTGAGCACATAAAGTTTAACCCCTTATAGCCCAGTACCAAACGTGCAGTGAAGAGTGATGTCTGTGATCTGCTCTGTGTGTGGGAAGGGGATGGAGGGTTTAGGTAATGGTGTGTTTTTGAGACATGAGGCTGTGTTTTGTGCATTTTGGCTGCTTATATCCCAGGACATGGAGTGGGGTGAAGGACGTGGGTTTTTTGGATGTGTTGCTGCATGATGCACTTCCCAAAGATCCTGACTTTGCTGGGGAGCCAGATGTGTTTGTCTGATCTTTAGACTGAGGAGGAATGTGCAGGGGAAGAGCTAGTGGTGGCTAGAGGTAGTCCTTGGCTAGTGACAGTGGCAGTGAAGATTTTTCAAGCTGAGCAGCTGTAACTGAGTTTTTCCCTCTGAAATCCTCTTCTCCTTGGGTCTCCATCCATCATGTATGCAAACAGCATGAGGAATGACATATGGTCTGACCAAGATCATTCCAGGGTCTTGCACCCCAGTCAATGCATGGGGCTCACCCTTTGCTGCACCTTGGGTAAGTGGGAGGGTGATTGAGAAAGTGTGTGATACCTGCCAGGCTGCACAGGTTCAGAACAGAGATAGGGAAGAAGCAAGTGATATTGTTGGTGGCCTGGGAAGGCTTTTCATTTCCCATCCTCTGAGCAGATAAACATAGCCTTAGCAAGGCTTGGGGTACATTCATCTTCCTCTCCAACAGCAAACCTCAAATTTAGAGTGAAATTTTTGAAAACAGTTCTCCTGAGCAGCACTTTAAGCTCTCTGTGCAAAGAGGACTGTTGATAGAGATCCTGTTTTCTGTAGGAAACCAGTTCTTGCAGAGATTTTCCGATGGGTCTTGGTTTGTGCCTTCTGCCCTCATCTCTTCTGCTTGCTGTCTGCTGACTTAAGGTGCTTTTCAGAAGAGTTTTCCCTTATTTTTTGGCAGGATTTTCAGTAGCAGACATCACTCATTGACTGCCTGGTCTGCCCTGCTTAGGCAACCTCAGATGCTGATGCTCTCCTTGCTCCCACCACTGCTCTTGGCTCGTGGTCAGAATGGGAAGCGCTGGCTGGTGCTCTCCATTTACTCTGTTAGCACATTTTTTTGTCAGCTCTGTCATGACTTAATCTGATCATCATTCAGCAGTGATGGCTAAATGGCACGGGGTGTGCTCAGCACTAATCACTTGAAGGAGATGTATGCAAAGGTTACATCCTGGTGGTAAATGTCATGCCCTCTGCAGTTCAATCAGAGCTGATATTTATGTGATCATGATCCACTGTGCGGAATGGAGAGCCCTCCTCCCATGGAAATCCAGATATTTTGGCTGCAGCAGGACCTAACCCTCATTTTTGGGAAGTTTTATTGGCTTCACTTTTCCAGCAGAAGGTTCCTGCTGCTGGTGCTTGGGTTGCAGCTGCCACAACGAGCATCCTTGGCTTACAGCAACAGGGACCTTTTAAAGGAGCAGCCGCTGCTGCTTCACCAAGTGTGACCTGATGGAATAATGGTTGGTGTCCTGGATAGGTGCACCTGAATGATTTCTGGTCGCAGTCCTGTGTCTTTTGGATATAAAACAGAGGAGAGAGTCCCTGGTAGGTGTTCCCAGTTTGGGTCTTGTGCCAGTGGATTTGACACTCTGCACATGGAAGGGACCTGGTAGAGCCTTGGCTCTGATGTGAAACTCACCCACGATGTTCTAGGGGAGGAAATCTCTTTCTGGAAACCCTCATGAGCAAAAGGCCATGATTGCCCTTGATGGAGTGAGTTTATTATAGTTTTAGGGAGAAGAGTATTTTGGAATAGTGTAAACCTTGGTATAAGTTTTGCCCTCAGGGGTTTCTGGGGATGTCCAAAACCAAGAGCAGGGGACAGGAGGGATCAGAGTAGGCTGGGGAAGAACACACAGGGGAATATAAAGGGAAAAGTGGAATAAAAGCGGCTTCCCTGGGTGTGGGGATAAGGAGGGGGATGTCACAGCTGGAGTGAGGGCTGGATCTGGTGTCTGGCAGTGCATATTGGAGGTTGGATAGCAGGAAACTAGCTATGATGGTGATGGTGAGGTCGATGGTGGACCAGCAGTAGAAGTGGGAAGGAAAGTAGCAGCAACAACCTGCAAGGGAGCAACTCCATAAGGTGTTCTCCAGATACCACAGAGACCTTGAGGGTGTGAGGCATGTCATACCTGGAGTACTGAATGGTGCTTACAGCTAATCAGCTACTCAACTGGCCTTTTTAATTCTCCATGACAGAGGGGCTGTGTGTGGGAGCAAGATGCTGAGGCCTGGTCCATGTTGAGGAGCAGCAGATACCCACAAGCGTGTTGGTAGCAGCCACAGTGAAACTATCCACGTGTTACTGCTGCATGGGGAATGTGGGGAAAAAGCTGGGATATGCTGTGGGGGAGCAGGGAGGGAGGGGATCACACTCTCCCAATTTCCTTTGGGATGCTACTGGGCACTTGGAGCTCATCCTTGGATATTGGGGTGTCCCATTCCTTGGCTGGTGCTGCCAGCTGTGGTGCTCAACTCCCGCTTCCCCAGCCATGCCAGAAGACATGAATTATGTATGGCCACTAAAACTCTCACCCTGTTGCTTCTGATTACAGAGAAATTACGGGTTACTGGGCCAGACTGTGCAGCCAGTGACGTCTGTGGGGCTTTGATGCCTCGAGCAGAATTCGGTCAATGATGCATGGCTAAGTGCAGGTGCTCGGAAGCAGCCTGACCTCAGCCCTGGAGCTCCTCGTTATCCAAAGCCTGGACTTCACAGGGAGTTTGAAAGCCCTGAGACTTGCCTCAAATCGTCTGTATAATTTTTTTTTTTGGTCAGTCTTGCAAGGCTTCTGTTTTGGGTGCTGTTTCCCGTGACTCAGAGGGTAAATAGCAGTTGCCCAGCTCACCTGGTTTGCCTGCTAAAAATGAATGAGAAACAGTTCAGGGGCCTTATTTCCGGATTGTTTCCTTCTATTTTGGGTGAGTTCATCTCTGATTATGGGCTCTCAAACCTCAGAAATTCGTAGCTGCCTGTCTACTCTTTAATTCTTTATTTTATTTTAAATGGAACAGAAAAGGAACATAGCCCTCTTTTAGTGTAAAGTCATAAATACTCCAAAGAGCAGGTGGATTTTGCAGAACTCCTGGCATAAAACAGTTGAGAATGCATGCCTGGGTAGTGATGCAAGCATGAGGAAGCAGCCTAGTTTTTTGGCAGTGAACAGTAAGTACTAAGAAACTTTATCATGAGCACATTAAAACTTTTATGTCCAGCTCCACAGACTTCCCTTGGGCCATTTGTTGTGATATGTCATACTGGAAATGTCATGAAGAGGAGATGCATCTTTCTCGGCTACAGTTAAGACCTACAAAGCTGTAATTATAGTCATTATTGCAAGGCTGTTTCCCATTCTGTGGCGCCCAAATGGGAAGGCAGAAGGACAGAGATGAGTGGCGAAGGTGTTGGAGTTGGTGTGGGTTTACATCAGGCAGGGCTATGCTTGGTGTTGGAGGAGATGGGAAGATGCATGTACGAGTCTGGGAGGAGATGGTTGCACAGTATGTGCCCACACAATCACAAAGACACACACAAACAGACTTGTACACACTTTGTTACTCATGTTGGACCACTGTCCCAGAACACAGACCGTTATATGTCCCTCTGCCACATGCTGGAGCTTGCTGAGATCACCTTGGCTTGCAGGGGACTGTAGATAAGATAGAGCCCCTCTCCCATGAAGAAATGCTGAGAGAGTTTGGGTTGTTCAGCCTGAAGATGAAAAGGCTCCAGGGAGACCTTAGCCCCTTCTGGGGCCTAAAGGGGCTACAGGAAAGTTGGGGACAGTCCTTAGCAGGGCCTGTCACAATAGGGCAAGGGGTGGTGGTTTTAAACTAAATGACAGACCATTTAAACTACATCTAAGGATGAAGGGTTTTACAGTAAGGCTGGCAAAACACTGGCTCAGGTTGCCCAGAGAGCTAATGGGTGCTGAATCCCTGGAAACATTGAAGGCCAGGGGCTCTAAGCAACCTGATCTCATTGAAGATGTCCCTGTTCATGGCAGGAGGTTGAATTAGATGATCTTTGAATATCACTTCCAACTCAAACTCCTTTATGATTCCTCCTGGATGCTGGTATCAGTCAGCTCTCATGTGCATCTGGGAATGCTGCTGATCTCCACATGTGCTGCAGAGCAGGTGTCTACAGACAGGTCAGCTTGTGGTGGACATAACGTAAGGTCTAGACTAGAATTGGGGACTAGAATTCATCCCATGAGATGAGGGACCTCTGTGGGGGACACCTGGATGTTTCCCTCCCTTGGCCACTACCTCCCTGTATGACCACAACAGGTCACTCCAGGTTTTGTGTTTCCACTGCCTTGTCCCTGGAGCATTTCTTTACTTTTCTGGGGCAGGGATTTTCTTCGATGTTGCAAGTAAAGCAGCAGTAGCTGGCCTAGCATGATATTATGCCCTCTTGGCAAGGTCTGTGGACCTCACTGCAATATGGATGGAGAATTGTAATGGTACAACATTCAGCCAATGCTCAAAGCCAGTACCTGCAGGTCTTGTGATGTCTCTCTCCTTAAGGAGGCGGAAGATGTTGAGATCTGCAGTGAAATGACCCTGACTTGCACTAACTATCCAGACGTTCAGATTGTTGCCTCATAAAACTTGTACAAAATAAACAAAAAGTTCAAAACAAGGGATGGCTTGGGTTTTCCTCTGAGCCCCAAAGATTGCTGCTTTGATCTTGGCAAACTTTATAGGAGGCAGTGGTGGGTTGACATGGGTGGAATAATCACCTGGAATGAAAGAGGTCAATAAAAGAATTTCTGGGCAGTGGGAAAGAGATGAGCAGCCTTATCTGCTGGTCATCCAGTTACCCTAACAATAGCCAAGGAGTGCCCATCTTTCTGGAAAGTGTGATCAGGCTTTGGAAGGGGCTGCACAGGGAGGTTTGGAGTCCCCATCCCTTCAGGTGTCCAAGGCATGACTGGACATGGCACTCAGTGCTCTTTACTAGGTGACAAGGTGGGCATCAGGCACAGGATGGACTTGATGACATTGGAGGTCTTTTCCAGCCTAAATAATTCCGTAATTCTGTGATCCCACCAGGATGTGGGATCATTGTGTACTATGCAGTTGTTGGTGGCTGGGAGTGTCTCCAAAAAGCAACGGCTTGGAATGGGCAGCACAAGGGAGGAGCAAGTGCACAGCTCAGTCCTGTCTGCTGGGAGACTGGAGCTGAATGTTGTGGTGGTGCTAATTTCTGCTAATGAGAAAAGGGCAAGGCTTGAGATCCAGCTGCTTGGCTGGGTTGGTGTTTTAGAACAGAACAGGGTTGGATTAACGCAAAGTAATTTAGAGCTGAGAGGGAGAGTGGATTTTATTCTCCCTTTTAAGTCCTCTGTGGGTTCTTCACAAATTATTTCTGGTGACTTCCATGGTGTGAGTTCTGTTTAAGTTCTGTGCACGGCCTTGACCAAGCCACTCTAGTCTGAGATACATGAAATTGATTTTTGTGGGTACCTAAATAAGGTCTGGAATCCCTGTGCACCTGGTCCTCAGCTGTGAAGCCCATGAGTTAATCCTGTGTGGGACTACCCAAACACAAAGGCTTTGCTATGTTTATCTGCCAATTGAATTCCTGTGCTGTTTTTCACAACTAGGGAGGTAGAAATGTTACTTTTCTCCCAAGCTCTGGGAAGTTTGTGGGGCACCTGGAAAGACGGGGCTACAGCAGTGTGGAGTTTTCCATAGAATAGAGAGGAATTTGCCATCTACTCATTGTGATAGTGGTTTGTAAAGCCAGCTGATGTCCGTGGACTAGTGATCACAGCCTGTCAACTGTGGATCTTTGAGGTCTCTCTGATGGTTTGGCTTCTTTACTTGTCTGTAGGTGGAGGTCAGTGGAATTTTAGGGCCCCAAGTCCCCAGGAGACCGTCTGATCAAGTTATTTTTCCTGTAATTTTTTGCTTTTAGTCCAGAGGCCTCCTCCCTTCCCCTTCAAACTCTTCCTCTGCTCTCTGTTTATTCCTTTGAGATCCCGTTTCCTTCTTCCCACCAGGATTCCCTCCCTACCAAGAAAATCCAAGCTGCATATTTTAATGCTAGAGATAGATATAAAATATGATTGAGGGTCTGGGCACCTCCAAAATGCCTGCCATGCCTATGAAGATTTCTCCAGACATCTAATGCCTGCAAATACTGGCCAGCAGGACACGGACATCTTGGAGAAGGGTTTTTTTGCTGGAAGTGACTGTGGGCTGGGGTTCAGAGCATTGTTAGGTGCAGACTGGGTGATTCCCCTCCAATCAATGGGTTTTCCAAGCCCTTATTCCCATTTACACATACCCAAGGAACAACCCTTGGTACCAGCCCTCTGTGCATCCCTAATTTTGCTCTCATTTACACGGGTGCAGCTCTGGTCGCTCTGCTGGGTGTGTTATCCTTGCATGGTAGTGACAAGTAGTTGGGTTTTTTAATCACTTATTCCAAATGTAATTCCCAGGCTGTTCTGAGTCATGTCAAGAACTGTAAAACAAGGCATCCAGCCTGTGTCCTTCACATGGTGGCTAATGATATTGGTGGTGCAGAGCACTCCCAGCCCTGCTTGCTGTGCCCTGGCTCTGCACACACAACCTGGGATAAACGGGGTCTCTGTCTGCTGGGGAAAAGAAAGGCAAGGGGTAAGACATGAGCCAGAGGGCGATTTGCCACAGTGACAGTGAGTATGGCGCTTAAAAGTTGTTTCAGCATTGTAGGTCTGTGGCATGATGTAAAATACACACACCAGCAGGAAAACCACCAGGCAATCAGAGGAGATGCTGCATCTCAGGAGGAGGCTGTGATTTAGGAGGTACCATGTGCTCCCTGCAGTACAGGGTGCTGTTGGGGGGGAAAAAGGGGTGGCTATTGGGAGGAGAAAGAAGAGGGATGTGGTGGTGCCTCCCAGTGTTGCCCAGAGAGGTGGTGTATGCCCCAACCCTGAAAATATTCAAGATCAGCTCAAACAGGGCTCTGAACCTGATCTAGTTGAAGATGTCCTTGCCCATGGCAAATGAATTGCACTAGATGACCTTTAAAAGTCCCTCCCCACCCAAAAGATTCTATGATTCTGTGATGCCCAGGAACTCTGTATTTCCAATAAGGCTGCGTTAGGTGAAGGCCAGAGATACATCTCGCCAGGACTGTGGGTGTCCAGACATGCTCAACAAGAAGAAGTAGCAGCTTGCTGGGAGATGGATGAGATCTCTGTGGAGGAAATGTCCCATCCTCCTCAACCCAGCAGGCTGGGGGAGATTGGGTTAACATCTCATTGTTGCTGGTGCACTCAGGAGACAAGGCAGGTTTACTTTATTTTATTTTGATATTAAACACATCCTTTAAAGAAGTGTCAGCCCATAGATTGTCACTTTTATGATTAAAAAATTGTGGTTGCTTGCCTGGGGTGTATTTGAGAACAGAAAGGAAGAGACTGTATTAGATTAATAAAGGTTTAATCAATTTTCATTATTTGCATAATAGTGTTTTCTAATTAATAGGTAATGGGCAGCCTATTAATTAATCCACGGGTGGGTGGAGTCTGTGGTGATGTCATCAGGAAAGGGTTTTATTGCTGAAAAGTACAGCTTTGTTTAATCTTTCTAGTAAATTTAGTAACTGTGAGAGCCAAAGGGTGTCTGAGAGTGTGTACTGTGCCTGGGGTGGCAGGGTCTTTCAGGGACAACACGCATCCTCCCTAAATGCATCAGGCCTGGAATGCAACCAGGGCTTTGTTCAAGTCTGTTGCTGCTCTGCTGCAGGCAGGGGCCAGCCAAGAAGCTTTTCTTATATTTTAATCTGTTTTAAGTAGCTTGGAAAATAGTTGCTTTTATTGTGACCATGATTTTCCCCTCTGTTTTGTCGTTAAAAACCTATCATGCTGTTATTTTGGTGTCCCTTCTTCAGCTGATGGAGACCTTTGTGCTGGTCTACAGGCACACAAGTGGTTCCTGTCTCAGGTACATGCCAGGAGGAGGATCTCTCTCTCTGTCTCCATCTCTGTTTCTCTCCTCTTTTTTATGATTTGGTTATGATAGTGTTTGTGATAAATGGAATGGGATTGCTTTAGATACAAAGCTTGGCATGAAGCAGAACCTCTTATTAAATTTTGGGGTGGAAAGGCGATAGAAGATGGGAGGCCAGCCACTTCACTATAGGTGGGTCCTTGCAGCAGGTAGGACTCCAGGCTCAGAGAATTTCAGGATGCAGTCAGTGTCCTGAAGAGTTCACCTCGTGAGATGAAACAGGCAACGGAATGTAGGCATAGAAAAAAAGTTGGGAAGCAATGGGACATAGATCCAAGGTAACTGTTTCTTGGTTTTCTTCTTCACCAAACTGCCTGAGGGCTGTCCCACCTTAATTTTAGTGACTATTTTACCGCACTCTTCCCTACATCCTGCTGTGCAGACACTGCCACAGGTTGCACAGAGAAGCTGTGGCTGCCCCATCACTAAAAGTGGCCAAGGCCAGGTTGGACAGGGCTTGGAGTAGACTGGGACAGTGGAAGGTGTCCCTGCCTATGGCAGGGGGTGGAACAAAATGAGCATTAAGATCCCTTCCAAACCAACCCATTCTGTGATGTTGTTTCCTACAACAATCCTGCTGCCTTCAGAGAGATGTTGTGGATGTGGCTTTGACTCTGTATTTGGATTTGCACCTGCTTGTACCAGAAGTGAGCTGAGACCTTCAAGCTTATTTAATTTCCTTTCAGTTAATCCACTCCCTGTCCTCAGATGAAAACTTCAGATACCTACTCTGGGAGTTTTTCCTTTTTTTTTTCCACTGAACTCTTGTGAGATACCACAGTCTTTAAGTGATGCTTATAGGTTCTGTCAGAGGAGAAGCATTGTTCTGATGGACAGCAGGTATTCTGGAAATAAATGACACAAAAAAAAGGAGATTGTGGAAGTAAAAAACATGTATTTTTGTTGCTTCTGTGGCTGCGAACAATCTCTCCTCACCAAAGGCTGCACTTCAGAAAAGGAAGCACAATTTGGCTAAAATTGCTTGAATGAGGTCACAAAATTATACTCCGTGAATGGTCCCGTTATTCACAAAGCACAGTTGCTTGGATGGAAATTGCTGACGACCTTTCACTGATACAGTGGGGAAAAGGAAGAGGTTTCATGAGCCTCCCACAGTTTAGCAACTGAGGGGATTAATACTAATGTAACAGCCAAATACCCTGTTAGAGCCCATTTGTGCTCTACTATACTCCAGGGGCTGTTGCTCCTTGGCTGTGATCTTCAGCAGAGCTCATCAGATACTGCTTGTAAGGCAGTACATTTATAATATACTTTAAGTGTCAAAACATGTATGCAGGAACCCCCTTCCCAAAGCCTGGAGCTGTTCCTTGTCATTACTCCTTTGGGTGAGCTGCTGTTCATGTGTGGGGTGTTTCTGAATGTGGTGTTGGTGGGAGAAAATACCTCATGCAGTGGATACTCCGCTCACCTGGAATGACAGAGAACTTCTACATGACCAAAATAGTTACTGAAATTATTTGCTGTGCCAATCAACAGGGTCAGGACTCGTTCTTGCAGAAAAGAGTCAAGGAGCCTTTAGTGCATCTTGCCTGGGAGACTGCATGTGCATCAAGTCTTTGATATGCCACTTTGATGCTTTGGTCCAGTACTAACACATCTGACAGACCCAAGAGTATTTCCTTCACTGCCATGGTTTTCAGCTGGAGGATTGTAGTTGATGAAAAACCCAGGTCTGACTTTATACCAACTGGTTTCCAGTTTAGGAGTCCAGAGAAAATGAGCAGCCGCCTTAGGAATATTAATAGCCCTGAATTGTCAGAGAATGGGGTTAGATGGGGTATTGGGAAGAAAATTCTTGGCTATGAGGGTGGTGGGGCCCTGGCATAGGTTGGGCAGAGAAGCAGTGTCTGCCCCATCCCTGGAAGTGTCCAAGGCCAGGTTGGACATGGCTTGGAGCAACCTGGGATAGTGTTTCTGTCTGTGGCACGATGGGTAGAACTAGATCATCCTTAAAGACCCATCCAACACAAAACACTCTAAGATTCTCAGGAGCTCTGTATTTCTCGTAAGATTGGTTTGTAATTCTTTTTGTAGTTCAGCAGGTGAAGAGCCAACTTCATTTAATAAGGGATGTTGGCTGAGCTTCAGGCATCGGAAGTTAAAAGTCTACAGAAGGGCGTGTATTAAATACAGAAGTGTGTGGAGAATGGAGAAAAGGCTGAATGCAAAGAGGCTGGTTCTTCTGTCCCTAACCTCAAAAAGGCGAGAGGTAAAGGGATCCAGAGAAAGGACAACAGGAAAGAAAGGCAAAATATAGATCTCCCTTTTTTTTTTTTTTAACTTCTGCTATTGCATTAATTCTTTTTTGCTGCAGGTGTCTTATAAAAGCAGTGTTTTGTCCTTTTCTGTGTTTCATACCTCCCGTGTCCATGCCAGGATACCTGCTTTTATATGGTGGACAATGGGAGTGCAGCTGGCACTGAGCCGAAGCCTGAGCTGTTCTGCACCTCATGTGGATTCGAGTTCAAATAAATAGTTTGACTCACTCAAGGAGTGAATCAGAAAAAGGAACTTGAGCCTCTAGCCTGCAAGCACCGTGCTGTGCAAGCAAGGTGTATAAACATGTAAGTTATTCTTTAGTGTGCAGTTGAATGTGAAGCTTGTGCTGGAAGAGAGTTGGTGTTTCAGACCTCCTGTAGCCCTGTTCAGGGTCTTGGTGGAGAGTGCAAGGATATTTTGGGTTAGACTTTACAGAAGGAGAGTGGAAGTTTGTTGTAGCCTGATTTTCTGTCCTGCTCTCAGGTTTGTCTTTGGTACTAGGTGCTTTCAGTCTGAGTAAATTACAGTATTAAGAAGTAAAAACAGGAAAAGCAACCCCCCTGAGCCTCCTCAGCAAAATGGGGATAAGACGTTGCTAATATGGCTGGACATTCTATATTCAGACTTCTTGCTGTTGGAAAAAGTTGAAAGCCTGCTGAGCATGTCTAGGGGCAGGTTCTCCTGGCTTGGACTGACTCAGAAGCACTTTGGTCCATCAGTCACCCAACAAGGTCAGACCAGAATGGTGATGGATTAAAGCCTAGTGGTGCAAGTTTTCCCTTAGCCACTCTCTGTCTAAGCTGGATTGGAACCATTGAGTGTGGCAAGGGAGAGTAGTTTGAAACTGAGGAGAGATTTAGAGCAGATGTTAGCAAGAAATTCTTGGTTGTGAGGGTGGGGAGGCCCTGGCACAGGTTTCCCACAGAAGCTATGCCTGTCCCATCCCTGGCAGTGTTCAAGGCCAGGTTGGATGGGGCTTGGAGCAACCTGACCCATGGGCAGCATCCCCATGGTAGCTGGTGTTGGAACTAGATGATCTTTTGAGTCCTTTCCTACCCCAACTGTTCTGTGATTCTATGTGACATCTAGAAACATGATGGAGCTTCCTACACTCCTGTTAGACAGCCCAAGTTTCTGATGAGGCTTGAAGCTGCTCTGGGGACAGTGGTGAGTCTCACCACCAATCTACTGGCAAGCAAAAATGAGTATGACCACTCATGTGCCCCCAAAAGTCTTCACCAAGGCCTTTGGTTGATCAGTTTGCTTGTCTGCCCAAGTGTTACTTAACTGAAGAGGGGTTGTGAGACAATACCCTTGGTTGTCATTGCTGTCTGCTTTTGTCTTGCCTCCAAAGTCTTGCAAATCATTCATGGTCTGACATGGTCATCTGTGTATGTGAGGTGAGATCTACTCAGAAATTGTTTTTATTGTGTGTTAGTGCTAGCAGATAAATAATGTTCCCTCTGAGTTTTGCACGGGGAGATGGTTTTCTCCTCTGCCTTCAAATCAGGTGGTTAATAACAGCTATTAATCCCCATGAATGACAGCAGTATATTAGGAGTGAAACACATGTTACAATAATTTGAGAGGCTGTTGTCGGGTCATAGGCTAACCCATTCTCTTCATATATAATGTTTTCATAAGGTGTAAGTATTTCCAGGCTTGAGATGCTGGCTGGAGATCAAGCTTTCAGAATGTACAGGGGTAGACCATCCATAAGAGCATCTCAGGGTATCAGGATCACAATCTGGACCAAAACCAAACTGAACTTCCAATGTAAGTTAATTAAAATAGATTTGGAGTGGATATTAGGAAGAAAAATTATGCTGTGAGGGTGGTGAGGCCCTGGCACAGGTTGAGCAGAGGAGCTGTGGCTGCCCCATCCCTGGAAGTGTCCCAGGCCAGGGTTGGACAGGGCTTGGGGCAACCTGGGCTGGTGGAAGGTGTCCCTGCCCAGGGCAGGGGGATCAAAACTTGTATTTTCTTAAAATTCCCTTCCAGCCTTAACTGTTCTGTAAATTCCAAAGTTGAATTTGGGAAGGCCTGGACTATTCATAAGCTTAAATTGAATTTGGCAACTGGATATGTTGAAAATCCCGAGGGGGAGTTAATTTATTTTTCATGTCCAGGCATTTCATGTGAGATGTCAAAATGAAATGTGTCATTTTGGAAATGCCAAAACATTTTCTTTTTGACATCTTCTCAATGAAGCTTTTCAAGTTTTTTTTTGGCAATTGCAGTTAGCAGTTAGAAGGAGGAAAGGTTAAACAAGACTTGGTGATCAACTACTACATTTTATTTTGATTCAAACAAAACATGTAGTGGTGGCAGACTCTCTGTTTTCATCTCGCCGAATCCCTTTCCCTTCCCTCCTCCAAAATCTGTTTCTCATTGACTGAAGCTATTTTCCGCCTACTTTTAGCACAAGTAGGAGATGTCATTGGATTAAAAAAAAAATTAATTCGTTCACCCCTTCCAGCTCATGGAATGCCCTGATTTGAGAATTATGACAACGACTAATGGAAAACCAGTGCAGGAATATGCAGAACAGCCCCTTAACATCTGGTGATCCTATAAAACAGGATTTCATGGTGGGGCTGTTAGGAGGCCCACAGTGCCCAGTGCAGCATCACAGCCCTTGCTGGCCATGCTGGACTCCACAGTAAAGCAGGTGAGTCCCTAAATAACCCAGCAGGAGTTACTGAGAGATCCCTACAAGGCTGGAGAAGGTGATAAGGGACTCTGGGGAGGTGACACCACAGCTGATGGAGAATTGTCCCAGCAGAGCCCACCAGGCACAGGCTGTCGTATCCCTGGGATGAGTGTGCAAGACCAGGCTGGATGAATCTTGGAGCAACCTGGTCTAGTGGAAGGTTTGCTGCCAGTGGCAGGGACGATGAACTGGGTAGTCCCTTCCAACACAAACCATTGTGTGATTTTACAATGCTAAACTTCTGTGCTGCCCTCTTCCTACCCACCTAGGAGCAAACTCTGATTTTTTTCAGGTCAGTGCCCCGTTTTCTGGAAAGTAAACTCAACAGACAGCTTGGTAATGCAAGATATTTTGCTTTGTAGGGCTCTTCTGGTGATGGAGCGAGACAGTTCCCATGCTGGGAACTGCAACAAACCATTGATCTTGACGTGCCCTCTTTGCAGGCAGTAATGTGTGTTCTTTTTGTAGCATTTTAGGCAGGAGATACATCGTGCTGCCTGCTGGAGCCCAGGGAGGAGCATCATCAAAATGAGGGATGCCAGAGGCTTAATTGATCTTAGGATCAGCCCCCAGCTCATTTCTGTCTTCAGCTCCTTTCTACTGTAATCGTTCCCCTGGGTTTGAAGAATTGGTAAGAGAAGAGTTTTGCTTTGGAGTGAGTCTCTACTAATTTTATTCTGGGTTCTGGAGGAAACTGTACATATGCAATAGCAAGGAAACAGGTGAGATTAAAAAAAGTAATAAAAACAGGGTTGTCTAGAAATTGAAAAGCTGCTCAATTTCCAAACTAGAGCATAGAATCCTTTGCACCTTTTCCCCCTATTTAAACCATCCCTTGGCAATCTCTGGGGCTGTAATTCTCTGCTGTGCTATCAGTTTCTCAGCAGCCTGTTCCTGCCAAAACGTGGCAGGTTTTTTTGCAAGGGGAACATCGTTAAATGGAGGAGCAGAGGAGTTTGGAGGTTGGGGCTGGACATATTGGCTTGCTTTACCCTAATTGTCAGGCAAAGCTAATTTCATCCCAAAAGCAAGTCAGAGGTGGTTGGGATGTGTGGAGGAGTGAGTGATCCCACTGGAATTGCTGAAGAATCCCAATTCCCACTGGTGACTCGGAGTTGTCAACACCGTGATGTGCGAGATGGAGGTCTCAAACCTCTGGAGAAACATTTTGCAGTGTGGATCCAGTAGCTGTCATCCACATCTGAGGTTTGGGAAGAGCTCTCCTTGCAGCTTTTGTTTCTTTAATTGCTAACAGCAAACTGTTGCTGTTTGCTGGAGGAGAGGGGAGATGCTCAAGTTTATATTTTCTCCTCTCACAGTACTTTTACCTGACTTGCTTCAATTACTGCTGCTGAGCTCTGGAGGATTTTTCTGCTGTTAAAATAGACTTAACACGCACCAGAGCGATATTTTTTTTTAGAGCTTATTTAACCATGAGACGACAAGAGGGAGATGTCACCAAACATTTTCTTGGTTCTGCCTAGGTGGTAGTGTAGCAGGGCCTTCAGATGGTTACCCATATGTGCAGAAAACACGTTTTCTGCTAGTCATGCTGGAAACAGCTGTATCTGGAAAAGGCAACTTGTAGGTCTCTGCTACAGAGTGCAAGGCAAAATTCATCTTCTGTGTCAGCAGCAGACTTTGGATGAGGTCTAGAAGGGATTTATGTAGCTTTATTGGTAAAGCTATACCTGCTCTGCATAGTAGCTGTTCATATACTTTAGCTGCTGTGACCCTAACCCTGAAAAAAGGTTGAATTGTGACCCTTGGGCTGTTTTGTGCAGGTCAGCACTGCACCAGGGTTTAGAAGTTGATGGAGATGTCTCCACAAAGGGGAGAGGTATCATGGAATCCTAGAATGGTTTGAGTTGGAAGGGATCAAAAGACAACGTTAAAAATATCTCGTTCCACCCCTGGCCATGGGCAGAGACACCTTCCACTATCCCACATTGCTCCAAGCCCTGTCCAGCCTGGACTTGGACACTTCCAGGGATGGGGAAGCCACAGCTTCTCTGTCCAACCTGTGCCAGGGCCTGCCCACCCTCACAGACAGCAATTCCTTCCTAATATCCCATCTAACCCTGCCCTCTGGCACTGGGAAGCCATTCCCTGTGTCCTGTCCCTCCATTCCTTGTCCCCAGTCCCTCTCCAGCTCTCCTGGAGCCCCTTTAGGCACTGGCAGGGGCTCTCAGGTGTCCCTGGAGCCTTCTCTTCTCCAGGTGAGCCCCCCAGCTCTCCCAGTCCTTTTCCAGAGCAGAGGGGCTCCAGCCCTGGAGCATCTCCATGGCCTCCTCTGGACTCACTCCAGCAGCTCCAGGTCTTTCCTGTGCTGAGGACCCCAGAGCTGGATGCAGGACTCCAGGTGGGATCATAGCGGAGCAGAGCAGAGGGGCAGAGTCATACCCCTCAATCTGCTGGCAGTACCTCCCTAGATATCATCTGGGTATGAGCATTTCCCATCCACAGGCAGGTGTGAAGCTCTCAAGGACAGGGGGATCTCCCGTTCATCAGCTTGTGCACAGTGTCTTCAGGGTGGTTAAGGCTTGCTGTAGTTATCCTTCTCCAAACCCTACAGGAACTGTGCTGAAGGAGTGCATGCTTGTCTGGGTGAAAAAACTCACCCACCTTTGAAGCAATTTAGGGTGCCTGTGTTTTATCTTTTTTCTTTATATAGTGCAAATGGGGAGTACCTGCATGGTGATACAAAGCTGCTAAATGCTGATTATTTCTTCATGTGGGCATGGCAGTTGTTCACCAGGGGTCTGGAGAGAAGGTTGTTTTTGTGATTCTGTAAATGGCTGCACTTAAAAGCAGTGATTTGAATTTCTCTGGTCACTAATATATATATTAGATATTTATTTATTTATATCTATGTATTTATTAGCCTGAGATCCACTGGCAAGGCTTTGGCTTTGGCTCACCCCTTCCACTGCTTATTAGCAGGATGCTTCTGTTATCTATTGAGATGAAAGGTGCCCCAGAAATGTAAACTACCAATGAGCAATGCTCCTTTTAATGTAAAATAGTGATAATAAATACTATCCTGCTGTTCCCCTCATCCCTTGGCATCACAAAGCACTCCATAAATTGCGCTCCAGCCTTTTGCATTCCAGCTGTTTCACATACCAAGGTACAGCCATGCGTGGGAATAAAAGAAATCCTATCTTTGGGGCCACTGCTTATGTTACCTACAGGTTAATGTGGGTGGTTTGCATTTCCCTTCACTCCCCCTTGTCCCAGTCTCTGATCCATGTTAGTTTGGAGGCTGAGTTCAGCCTGCAGCAGTTTATACCTTTTATTTTGGTTGATACCAGCTTGGCACAGTGGCCACCTCGCATCCCTGTGGCCAGGGCAAAGTTGGTGACCTGGTCTTTGCTCACCAGGCAGTGGGTTGAGGCTCAGTGAATGACGGGGTGTTCACCTGTCTTAAAAATGGGGCTTGGTCATACTTTTCACCACCTTGCTTCACTGGCTTTTCCCCATGGATCTAAAACTGGCGCCTGGCACAATGTGATGCTCAGGTTTCTCTTTGGCAAGCAGTGTTCCCCTCCCTTCTGGGCTTGGGTTTTTGCTCTTGGAAGAGGGTCTCAGCCATCACTAAATCATGTTTCCCTCCTGTCAGCTGCACCTCCTTCCCTTCCAGCATCCACTCAGAGGGTGAGTGTTTGGAAGGAGCAACGAGTGTGCCTGAGCTCTGAAGTTTATCCACAGGGACTTCCTGGCTTCTTGGTTCATCCTTTACCTCCCTCATTTCCCTTCCTTCCCATCCTCACGCGTTTGGCCAAGGAGAGAACATAAGCCAGTAAATCAGATGCTGTCCTGGCCCACGTGCAACAGTCGAAATTCCCCAAGTGAAATTTATTTTTTAGTTTCATTAGCCATGCAAAACTCTTTCCTAACATTGAACCATCCATGTTTTGGAATCCTAAAATGGTTTAGTTTGGAAAGGACTTTTTAAGGCCATCTAGTTCCAACCTGCTTGTAATTAGCAGGGACATCTTCCACTAGATCAGGTTGCTCAGAACCCCATCCAACCTGGCCGTGAATGTTTCCAAGGATGGGGCAACTGTCATGTCTTTGGGGTATTTTTTTGTCCTCTAAAAGCGAAAGGCTAAAGATGTAGTTGATGTTGAGCTGCAAACTGTCCTCCACACTCCAGTTTGCAGAGGCTCAGCCAGGAGCCATATCCAAATAATCCAAATATTCAGACAGGACTCCCATGATCTGGCAGCAGCCCAGGGGTTGATAACCTCCATCACAAAGGTCCAATCCAGCAGCCTGGGTTATTTTAAAGCAGGCAAGTGGAAGAGCCTACTGAGATAAATGCTCAGGTAATCACACAGGTCCAAACTGTGAAACCACCTTATGTCATCAAAGCAATTTGAAAATCAATTTGATGTCTGGCAGGGAGGCAGACACATCAGGTCCCTTCAGCGTTCATTAGCATTCAGGTGGCAGTGCTCTGCCAAAGCTGTTTTTCTGGGAAAGCCATTAAAAAAAAATTAAAGGAGGGGGAAAAATTAAAATTAAGCAGTAACCATAATTTCCTCTCATTAAAGGTAACAACAGCCCCAGTGCCAGTCTGGAACAGGGCTGGTTGATGGGTTTTTGAGACGGGAAAGCAGAGTGCACACCACAGAAGTGAAGTGATGATCAAATAAGAAAGCAAATGAGGCTCCCCCCTCGTTTTTAACAAAGGCAGGAACGGGGCCAGTGGCAGAGTGGTTTAACCAAGCAGTTAGAAAATTGGAGGTCAAAGCCTGACATGGCTATTGATGAATTGAGGGTGTTGGAAGAAGAGTAGCAGACATCATGAGTGGGCTGCAGGGACTGAAACATGAAGCAAGATTAAAAGAAGTTAAGTACCTGGAGGTGGTGTGGCTGCATGGCAGTGAGGTGAACCGTAATTACAGTCACTACATGCTGCAGACTGGAGAGAGACGAAGGGAGGGAGGATCAGAGTGGGGTGAGGCAGAGGAAAGGGGGAAATTCACGCTGTTCTGTCCAGATGCTGTGTCCAGGCAGGTTGTGTGGTGCAGCACCTGCTGCTCATGTCTTTTTGGCCATCACTTCCTGAATTATTCTACTTACTACTCTGATGTTTCCAGTGTAGCCACAGATTATTAATGAAGGGCTGGATTCTGCTCTGCTGGCTGAGAATGAGGTTGTCTAGCACAACCTCCAGTGTCTGCTGCTGTTAAACATCCTCATGGGCATTGCGTTCAATGCTTGAAGGAGCAAATCCTTGGAAGATCTGGCCTGGTAGTTCATACCATATGGGGCATACTGGGTGTTGGGATGGAGCTGGGTCAGAGCTGGTGGCAGCTCTTAGGAAAGGTTTCCTACCTGGAATGGTCAGGTGTCAGGCTCGTATTGCAGCTGTCTGCAGTGGTGTCACTTAGTTACTCTCATTTGTTGAGATTGCTCATTTTCAAGAAGACTTTATGGGCTTCATAACTTCCTATCATCATGTCTCCCTTTGAAACTAAAGTGGAGATGATGCCCTGGGCAGATGACCTACTGAAAATTGTAGATGCAGAGACTTGCATGTATTTTTTCATTAAGCTTTCTGGTTTACAAAGACAAGCCCTAAATGAATCCCTAACTACTGTGACTGCAAAATTGTCTCTGAATCCAAGCCTAGCAGCACCTCCCTGAGTCTGCAGGTAGCCTGAAACAGTAAAAGAAAGGGTGAACACTTCCTGTGTCTCTTACCACACAGCTGGATGGCTCTGCTTTCATTGGTCTAGACTAACTTTTTTCCCTGATGATTATTTTCATGTCTTAATTGATAAAGGAAATGGACTAAGGAATGGCAGGGGAGTTGGAACTAGATGGTCTTTCAGGTCCTTTCCAACCCAAATTGGTCTGTGATTCTATGATTCTAACACTCCTAAAGAGCGTTAGCACTGTACTTTACCATGTTTGCATGGATTGCATGATCAATTGATTGATTGAATCCAAGTTTACATATATAATTTTTCAGCCTGGCTTCCAAGAAAACAAACCAGAGATCTGTCCACATCTGTCCTCAGTGATTCTTGAACCATGTGGTGGCTGAGGGTCAAATTTGTTGGAGGGCTAGGAATAATTTGAGATGCCCAGATTTCTCCAGAATAAATATGTTGCTGAAGACCATAATGACCTGAGTGAGGAAACATCTGCAGTGATATGAGACACCAGTGAATCTGGTGATGGCAGAGCCGTGTGATGTGGTTCCCACCCAACTGCAGATGGGTGGATGCTTTTGAACAAATTAATCCTAAGGGTGCTTGCAATCTCTGTGCAGCCAGACACTCCTAGGATAAGTCCTGGACTAATTCCAAGCTGTCTGGCATCTCGTGTCGTCATTCAGCCTCTGCAGAGCAGGGACAAGGAGCAGCCACACTGATGTTTGACTGTGAGGCACTGAGGGATTGAACCTTTTGCATGTGTCTGAGCAGGGTAGACAAGAGTCCTGAGTCAAAATAATAAAGGCAGCAACTTGAGAGTTTGTTAGACATGACTGAGGGCTGCTTGGGTTAGTGGAAAAGTTGAGCAAAGCTCAATTGTTCCTGCATAAAGAGCACATGGAGGAGCTATGAAGGCAGTCAGAGGTGATGTGTGTAAGGTGTTACTTGTATGCTTGTAGGGTGGGAGTAGATGAGCCAGCATCAATTTGTACAGGAAGGTAAAAAATAATACTCGGAAGCTTTTATTTTGAGGACTGTTGGTGCCAGAGCAGCTGCAAAAGGGAGCTGCCCTGCAATGCTTTGAGTTCAGCTGTGATTCAGCATTCTTTTTTTTTTTAAACACATTTGCTTTATATTGAGGGATTTTGTGCCAAATGAGATACCATGTGCATGTGACAATCTTGCTGAGTGCTATGTGAGGCTTGGCTGTCCCCCACAGCTGGCATGGAGCTCCTCTGTAAGTTCTAATGGATGGAAGGGGCATCCTTTTCTCTGTGTGCCTGCAGACCCATTTCAGCTCAGTGCTGGTGGACATATGGACCAAGCCAGAGGTCCTCAGAGCTGCAGTGGAAGTTGGGCAGTGACACAGAGCAGGTAGGCATTGATGACCCCCTCCCTGCAGTGATTTCCCAGGGCCTTCTCCAGCCAGTCTAGAATCCTACCTTTCCTACCTTTGTGTTGGGAGGTACATTAAAGCTCATCTTATTGCCTTGGGCAAGGACACCTCCCTCTAGACCAGGCTGCAGTGAGGGCCATCTGCCTTTTCCTGCTGCCCAAGGGTGAGAGATGAGGCTGGGCAGCCTTGAAATCTCTCAACAGAGCCTCAGCAAGGGTGTCACCTCCTTTCTGCCCTACATAATCGCTCCATCCCGTGTAATAAGTGTTTGTACCTCCCAGCTTCCCATTCCTTAAACTCCTGGTCGTCACTACGAACTTCAGCTCTTTGCTTGCACATTACTTGCTGGATTGTTTTGCAACTGCATGGCTGCTTTTTTATCTGCCATGGAAGGTAGGAGAAGAGGCAAAGGAATGAGAGAGGGTTGGGAAAGGCATTATGATTGTTGGGGTGACAGCTCAGATCCCTGCTGGTCCCTCTCCAAGGGGAGTGAGGGGGCATCAGGGCAAGCACAGGGAACCCCATCCAGCACCTCTGCATCCTTCCATCACAGCAGCAAGAAGTCCTGTAGGTACAGTAAGTGTTATATTAACACAGAAAACCGTACTTGATGCAGAAACAGACTGTGAAGAGGAATAAAATTTTATGCGTTGTCTCTTTTTCTTTCTCCCTCTTTTACACCTCAGTAGCACACACTGAAGTTCTCTGGGTGGGTCTGATCTCAGCACCTGGGTCATTTTATGACTGTTCTTGCTGTTTTCATGGAAGTCAAGTGATTTATGTGCATCTTTGCAGATCTGGGCCTTTAGCTAATATCGAAGTGCACACCCACGCATGCCACTATGGCAACATCTAATAACCCCTGTGTAGAAAAATATTTCCCTTTCATTGTAGCAGTTAAGCTGGAATTTCTGAGAGGACTGATGACATGAAGTGCTGAACTCCCACCCAGGTAAATAACAGTTGAGCACATTATTCTTTACAAGACTTTTTTTAAAAAACTCCTTGGTGCTTGTCTCTGTTCATAGTGGATTGTGGTGGGGAATGAGACAGCTAGAGCTTGGGTGGCTTCCTGGCAGGCAGTCTTGATGGTGACTTTGAAACATTTAGGCATCACCCCAGAATTCTTGTGCTGGGAACAACCATCCAGCCAGTGCTGTGCAAGACAAGGGGGTACTTGACGGGGAGGATGCTGAGGTCTGTCCTGCTCTTTCCTAGAAAACTGACTTTTCCCAGGGTGACTACAGGACTTGAATTCCATTTTGGAATCTGGCTCCTCATCCTCCTGCCTTCAAGGGCTACATCTGCCCTAGATGGGGTTTGCACTGCGGTGGTGATGGTGAGATCTCTTCTGGTGCTGAGCTGTGCTCCTGCTCCTCAGCAATCAGGTTCCAAATGCTTTGTGTGGTCCAACAGTGCTGGTTTGGTGTCAGGATTTAAGATGTAACAGCAGCATTTGGTCCCAGAATGTTGTCTCCCCCTGGTTAATATTGAGGGAGGTTATGTGTGGATACCAGGAGGAGATCCTTGAAAGTGTTTTGAAGCTGAGGGGAGGAATAAAATAAAAATAAGAGGGTGCTTGTCTCCCCAACCAGCAAAGCAGGATTAATGAAATTCTGCAGAGGGCAGAGGGAGGCCAAAGGCACAATCAACAAAAAACGGATCTGGGTGACTGTAACATAAATATTGAGGGGGATGGAGGAAGCTGGAGATGTTGCCCTGCCCTGTGCTGAGCATTGCGATTTAAGACGGCAGTGTCCTGCTCTGGAAAGCAGCATCTGCACGTGTGTGTGCACACTTGTGCACAGTCATGGAAGCACGGAATGGTTTGGATTGGAAGGGACCTTCAAAGTCCAGTCCAACTGCCATGGGCTGGCTGACATGCATGAGTCTGAATAAAACTACCAATGCACCCAGCGAGGTGGTTTGCCTGTCTATGGAATTCACTACCATGCTGGCCTTTCTGCAAGCTCAAGCCAGGAAGGAGTTTGCTCTTAACAGAAATGGTATTTTTGAGGGTATTCACCATTTCTCTAGTGCTTCGGGGTTTGTATTATTATTAAAAATGGAGGAGAGTGTTTTGATAAGGTGCATTCGCTGTTTCAAATACTGGAAGCAGAATCAGCTCAACTCTGACTGTATTTGAAGCCCCTGCCAGCCTCAAAGGCCCTCATTCAGTTTCCACTTTGTTTCAACAATTAGCAAGACGAAAGACCATCTGGCATACAAATTGTATGGTAGGACAAATGTCCGATGTGAGATCCTGCACTGGTAACCAATGGTGCAAAACAAACAGAAATATCTCTTTCAGTCAAGAGATCTGCTATTGGTTTGTCTCCAAATGCCTGTACATTGACACAATAAGGTTTTTTTTTCTCATGGTGTCCCTCCGGAGATGGGATGTGCAGCAAAAAAAGTGTCTCTGCTGTGTGCATCATGAGTTAATTACCAACTTCTAATTATGTCTGGTGTGTATGTCTGACAGGCCATGGCTTGGCTGTCACTGTGGCCATAAAGCTGAATCTGCTTATTGTTGCAGGTTGCCCAGAGAAGCTGTGGCTGCCCCTGGATCCCTGGAAGTGTCCAAGGCCAGGTTCAACAGGTCTTGGAGCAACCTGGGCTAGTGGAAGGTGTCCCTGCCCATGGCAGGGAGTGGAATGGTATAATCTTTAGGGTCCCTCCCACCGCAAGATATTCTATTATCTTTCATCTTGTGTTAAGGAGCTCCTGCAAGCAGTTCTTGAGTGCTTTGGAATTGAATTATAGAATAGCTTGGGTTAGAAGGAACCTTCAAGATCACGTAGCTTGAACCCCCCTGGCCTGGGCGGGGATGCCTTCAACAAGATCAGGTTCCTCGAAGTCCAATCCAGTGTGGCTTGGAATGTTTCCAGGGATGGAATCTAACATTTCTCTGGGCAACCTGTTGCAGAGAATGGGTTGGTCTATGTAATTCCAAGGCTGATCTGATGCTTTTAAGCCCATAATGATGCTCCTTGTTTAGATCTAGGTGAATGTCAGGTCCTGTTACAGGGCTCTATGCAGGAGAAGGGGAGATCCCAGGTCACCTCTCAGCTTCACATCACAGATGGAGAGGACAAATTGCTTTTCACTCCTGTCTACTGGTCTCACGTAAAGAATGATGCTGGCAGGGAACAAGCCAGGCAGCATCTTCCCTTTCTTCAGGGGACCTCCCTGTCTCCCAGTGAGAGGTGTGGGAAGGATGGCAGTCCCTACTCACAGAGTGCATGAGAAGAAATATTTCCAAAATTTTCTTAAAACACATGGAAAAAGTAGACTGTGGAGTCAATATTGCTGAAGCATCAGTGACAGGGAGCATTGCTGGAAGTGGAGGCATGACTTCATGGGAAAACATGGGCTTGGTTGATGCTTTCATGTTTTAGTGTCTAAGGCAAGGTAGACCCAGTAGTGGTTTCCATTTGAAGCACGTGGATCCTCATAGCAGGGGTTGTGTGTTGTCGTCCTCTGAAGGGACTGCTGAGGGAACAACACTTTTGGTGGAGTGAAGGCAAAATTAGAGGATGACTCTCCAGTCAAGTTCCATAGGTACTTGCTTGGAAAGCAAACAATTGATTACTTCTCTTGAGGGTTTTCAGATACTCTCCTGCATTTGGCTTTGCTGGACAGTTTAAGGGAAAATGCTGAGAAAGATGAAATTTTCTGTTCAGTCTCCTAAGCTCTCTCCCTGAAGCTTGAGGAAGGATCTCTGGAAGGTCAGTGGCAGCTTCTGCAGTAGCATGAATAACTCATTTCTCTCTCCCCCACCATGTCCCTCTCTCCAGACCCTGCTGTCACAGTACAGCTGTGAAAGTGGCAAAGTGCAGATGCTCATTTTTATGAGCTGTCCCAGCCTTCTGCTGTCCCCACTCTTTGGCAAAGGAGGCTGCAGTTCCAGGCACGGCATCTGCCGGAGTGCCTGGGGAGCTGGCATGGCATGGAAGTGAGTGGTAAGGCCAAGGGGAAGGCAGTGGGGTGGTTCAGACGGGATGCAGCCTTAGGAAGCGTTAGAGGCAGCACCCATCACCTCTCCATAGCTCCTGTTTTCCTTTCTTTTCCTTGTCTGTTTGTGTTGGATGTCCTGGCAAATCATGCCCTCTGCAGATGGGCTTTGACCTTGGCTACCACCCAGGCTTGCTTTGCTGGGGCAGGTAGAGATAGGAATGATTTTTTGAAACCAACTCTGAGGCCTTAAGCATTTTCTAAATTTGATGAAGTCTGGTTTAAGCTTGTTAACTACCTTTTTCCACTGTTAAAAAAAAAAATTGATAATTTATTTTCCCAGGGTTGTGGGAAACTGCACTTGCTTGAGCTTGAGGTAACTTCAGCTGAGCTTGTTGATCCATCCCAAAGCTCCTGAGTTCAGAAAATAAAAATAAAACAGTGATAACAATACAAGTGTGTCCCATGAGAAGCAGAGAGGGGCAAATAACACGAGTTTGGGGAGTTTTTGATCTTGTCCATTTATGTGATTCTTGGAAAAAAAATGCACTACAACTTTAAGGCTTTGCCTGCAGCTAAATATAAGGGTGTGTTGGCTCCACCCTGCTGCTCTGTTAGGGATACAGGCATTTATTTTTCTGAGGTGAGGTTTTTTACTTTATATTTCATCCCTTCTTGTTTTTTGTTTTTGTTGGGTTTTTTTTTGAATCTCCACCATGGAATAACCGACAGTTTAAGAGAATGGTCCTGGAGCATGCAGGAGAGATAACTCCTAACATTCTCCCCATGGAAAGTTAAAGGATTGGAACTTAACCAAATTTCAACCTTCACGTAAGTGTTGTGTGCTGTTGTCCGATGGGGAGATGATGATGGCAGGGATGAAGCTTTAAGACAGCAAGTCTATTTTAACCTGGCTTTCCCGAGCACCCAGCCTGCTTGATGTGAAGCCAACAGCCAGGTTAGCCAGGAGAAGCTGAGCTTTGTGGCTTGGGCATGGTCAGCCCTTTATTTGTTTCCTAAATATTTTTTTTTAAGGGGAAAACTCTGTTGTTGGTACAACTCAGAGAGGCGGTGGCAGGGTGTGTTTTCAATCAGTATTTTTTCAGTCTAAACTTAGTTTGTCTCCGACTTTCTGCTTTTGAAAGGAAAGCTGGTTCCATCTCCATTTTCTATAATCATCTGCTTATTTTATTAGCTTTTTCCAAAAGGCCGTGTTTCCCCCAGTGCCTGGCCACCTGTTTTCTGTGAGCTGCTGAAAGTCCGAGCTCTTGCTCCGTGTGTGCAGAACAGATTTCTTTCAACAAGCCAAAAGAAACGACACAGCTATAGACTAAAAAGGGCAAAAAACCCCACATGCTGTGCTATTTTGGTAGTAGAAAATTAT
This sequence comes from Sakesphorus luctuosus, assembly GCA_013396695.1. Classification (NCBI taxonomy): domain Eukaryota; kingdom Metazoa; phylum Chordata; class Aves; order Passeriformes; family Thamnophilidae; genus Sakesphorus; species Sakesphorus luctuosus. The sequence goes on along the minus strand of VWZD01004555.1, from coordinate 121,263 downwards.
GCCTCCTACAAATTACCATTGGTTATGAACATTGTCCGTCTGTCTGGATGACAATGTCCTGCTTTCAGACCATTGCTAATACGTTTAGAATTAGGATAATACCCATTGAACTCCAAAGCAGCTTCTCTTTCCTGAGCCCTGATTTATTCCTACCAGCAAATGTCACATGCAAGTGGAAGTTTTATGGCTGGATAATTCACAGACTGTTGGGCATCTTATTAGGAAGGACTCACACTTTTAAAAAAAATTACTTGAGGTTTTTGTTTTAGAATTGTAAAACTATCAGTTCTCTAGATTTTCTAGCTTGCTGGCTTTTTCTTTTCCCTTTTTCTCCACCCCCCCCCTTTTTCTTCACCCCTTTATTGTTTCTTTTTTTCCCACATTTTTTCCTACCCTTTTTCTTTTCTTCCACCTTTTTCTTTTCTTTCCTTTCCTCCTTTTTCTTTTCCTTCCTTTTCTGCTCCCTTTTTTCTTCCCCCTTTCATAACCCTTTATCTTTTCCTCTCTTTTCTCCTCTCCTTTTTCACCTTCCCCTTTTATTTCCTCCCTTTTCCTTACACTCCTTTTCTTGTCCTCCTATTCTTATTCTTTCTCACATTCTTTTTCCATTGTTTTCTCTCTTCTTTTCACTTTCTTTATTCCTTTCCCCTGTGTTTTTCCCTTTTCCATTTTTTGTCTTTTTTATTTCTTTTTGTTTTCTTTATTTTTATCTTGTTTTCTCTTTCCTTTTTCTTTCATTCTTTTCCAGTGAAGCACAAGTTGAACTGAGGGTTTGTTCACCTTCAACCTTAGCTTCATGAGCTCTGAAATACCACCCTGAATCCACAGTGAGGACTGTGGTGCTGTAATTACGGTGAGAAATAGATGAGATGTGATACCTACAGTATCATGAGCATATTCAGCATTTGATACACCTTGCAAAGGTGATTCATGCCCATATCTTGACCTGTGGTTGGTCTTTTTATGCAATGTATAGTGAATGGTGTTTTCAGATGTGACATTGCATGGGAGCTCATGGGCAGGGGTGGGAACAGGGTAAAGCCTCTGGTGCTCCAGCTCAGCTATGGGATGTGTGTGTTTGTGTGTGTGCTGGAAACACAGGAAACCCAGCAGGGAGCTTTCTCCTCTCCTACAAGCCCTCTCTGCATCAGAGTGCCACTTGCAGCCCAGCAAGAAAGGGCAGCTTATGCCCTTTCCAGCTGTGAGGCTCGAAAACACATTTTGTCTTGTCCCACTTTCACACCACCCGTGGTTTCCTTTCCAGTTTTCCTGAGTCACCTTTTCCACAGGTGGGATTGAAAGAGATGGGCACATCCATGGGGCAGGCTGCTTTTCTTCTTCCATTATGCCTGGCACATTCCTGTTAGAGAGTGTCTGGTTCATGTTTCTGTTGCATCTCTTTCCCATAACACATCTGTGCTTCCCCTCTCTGGGGTTTTCCATGGTGGTTATCTGTGCCAAACAGAAAACAGGAGGTGAGCTGCTTTACTGACTGCCTGGGAAGAAAACAGTACTGTGGCCTCATTTCATGTTGGATGGATTCAGACATTGCTCCAGAACGAATTCAGAGACCTCTTCCTTCCTTCTCTTCCTCTCATTTCTTTCTTGTCCTTCCTCCCCTTCTCCTCATCCTCCTCTGCTTCCTTTTCTTCTCCTCCTCTGCTTCCTTTCCTTTTCTTTTCCTCTTCTGCTTCCTTTTCTTTTCTTCCTCTGCTTCCTTTTCCTCCTCTGCTTCCTTTCTTTCTTCTCCTTTTTTCCTTTTCCTCCTTATCTTCTTCCTTCTGTCTTCTCCTTCCCTTTTTTTCTGCCCTCTCCTTCCTGTCCACATCTCTTTCCTTCCTCTTTCTTTCCCTTGATTCCTCTCCTCCTTTACTTTTCTCCTTCATTTCTCTAATTATTTTCTGTCCTTCATTTTCTCTTCTCCCTTCCTTTGTCTCCTTCCTTTGTCTCCTTCCTTCCTCTCCTTCCTTCCTCTCCTTCCTCCTGCCCCACCTCTGTTATAACCACTGTGGGACCTGGAGACAGATCGAGTCCCAGGTGCTACACAAATCCAAAGCAACATTCCCAGCTCCAACTGCCACATCCACAACACTTATCCCACACCAGATCTCTCTGTCTCTTGCCCTGCAGAGGCAGCCCTTGCAGAATGGAGATTGCAGAGCACCCCAGCAGAGGGGTGTTGGTGTGGGACCCCTGGGAGCTGTTGTCAAGGCTCCTCAGGTCCCTGGGGTGTTTGTTGCCAGGATCAGACCCACCATCACCCTCCAGCTACTGCTAGGGTGTCTCAGGGCTTTGGGTGGGCAAACAGGACCACCTGCTGGGCTACAGACACAGGTGCAAGAAAGGTCCCCATCAAAGATGAAGTCTCTATCATTGTAAAGGTGCTTGCACAGGGACCCATTTTAAACAGGCTTTTATCCACTACACAGTGAGTGCAGGGTTGGCTGGGTGCATGCTCAGATGTTGAGGTGCTGCTTTAGATGGTGTTTCAGGTCATAATACCCAAGTGCTGTGCCTGGAAGGACAGATTGTTGCCACAGTGTAAGCAAATCTATTGAAACCAGGCAGCCAGGTAATTAAACATGTGCCATGTGTGCGTGTCCATCCCTTTTGTGCTTTCCTGGCCAGACTGAGAATGGCTTGGGCACTGGGGGTAAATCCTGTGGGGAGTGGCTGTAGGAGTTGGAGCTGTTTAGCCTGGAGAAAATAAGGCTCAGGAGCTCAGCAGAGCTCAAGCTCTGCTCCGAGGGAACAAGTGACAGGACAAGAGGACATAGTTTTAAGCTACACTAGGGGAGGCTCAGATTGGGCATTAGGAGGAATTTCTTCACAAAAAGGGTGATTAAACATTGGAAGGGGCTGCCCAGGGAGGTGGTGGAGTCCCCATCCCTGGAAGTGTCCAAGGAATGACTGGACATGGCACTCAGTGCTCTGGGCTGGGTGACAAGGTGGGCATTGGGGGCAGGGTAGACTCAATGCCCTTTTCCAGCCTCAGTGATTCTGTGGTTGTCTGATTGCTACCCTCTCCAAGAGAGGGTAAGAGGTGATGTGTGTAGGTAGGAGATGCCTGTTACTTAAAATGAGCCCCACATGGATCCCACGGAGCTGGGACTAGTGTGAAATGGCACTAAAGCTTTGTCATTTGTGTGGGTCAAACTCCTGGAGCCGGAGAGTTCCCTCTCCTCTGGGTGGCTTTGGAGGAGCTGTGTAATGACTACTGGAACATGGATGTGTAAATCCCTTCCTACAGGTCCCTGAACTCATAGCAATGGGTAGAAATTAAAGGTTGTTTTTGTTGAAGGATTGATGAGCTGCAGCTGGTATTGCTCTTTTATACACCTTTTCCATCTCCTAGTGGAAGGGGTGCAATGGCCACTGGGAAATTGAGTAAGTGCTCTATAAAGCACCTAAAAAGGCAAGTGTCTATGTGTGTGTGTGCTGCAGAGGGGGAGTGCACACTGATGTGTTAGCATTTCTAAGAAATGGTGATTCTCCTTTGGGAAGCCTGAGTGAGCACCACTTCCCGGGAGCTGCCTAATTTAAATCATCTTTGCTCTGTTCTGTCCTATCCATTATTTTGAGCTGTCAACATTAAATGCCACAATGACCCTGTAAGAGGCTTCTTTCTGCTTCTCTCTAGTAATCCCAGAAACAGTCACTGGTCTCTTTCTGTGGGGCACTCTCTGATGGCTCTCCGTGTTTGGTTTTCTAGAGAGGAGCCACTTTGTGGAACAGTATGATCAGTGAGGCAGTGGCTCAAGTCTCCTGCCCTTGAAGAGGCAGGAGAGGAGTGAGGTGGAGTTGTGTTTTGGCCATCATGATTAATGACCTCTAAGAAAACTTTGGTGGCTGCTCAGCAGAGGTGATCCTGGCTTGAAAAAATAGATGCTTACACTTAATTTGCTACAAAATTTGTTGGGGTTTAGGGTTATCCTTGGTGCTGGAGAAGAATGATAACATCTAGTGTTCAGGTCTAGATTAGGACTTGGAGTCTGAGTCCAACAGGAGGGTCCAAGCCTAGTGTGTCAAGGCCAGGATGAAGTCCAGCAGAGGTGAGTGTTGGCTGACTGTCCTGGGTTTTTGAGGAGTTGGTAGGATCCAGGGATGGGTTTGAACATTGATACCAGATCTACTAAAGGAAGGGCTGGTGAAACACCAGGGACCTGTCAGTGCTGTGGATCCATCCTTGGCAGCCCTGAACTGGACAAACATCTCCTGTGTGTCCTTGGGGATGCCTGCTTTGGGCCGAGGGTGAACCAGGAGGCATCTTGAGGTCTCTTTCAGTACTTTGATTTTATAGTCTATGTTTTCCTTCAGGCTTGTGTAAGGCATTCCATGCCTAACTCAGCATAGACTTGGGGGAACTCTACCCTGGTTTCTTAATCACCATGTTTTACTGAAGTGAAGGAACATCAAGTGGCTTCATTGCCCAAAGTATCTTGAAATATCCAGCATTTCATGTGATTCCGTACTGATTTGGTGCTAAGCTTTCCTTATCTTACTTGTGCTTCTGCCCTCAGCTTTGCCCATCTCCTGCCCCTTGTGCCATTAGTTACTGGTCCAGGTCTGTCTTCCTAGTTAGACCCCAGTCTGCTTCAAAAATTCTGTTTTTCAAGGGACCAGCTCAAGCCAGCTGAAAGTACCCTAATTACAACCAAAAGTACACCAACAGTGCTGCACTGGGGGTTAGAAGTCTGATTCTATTTATTGTTACGAATGGCTCTGTGACAACCTTTTTCTAGAGATTTTAGGGAGAAAAAAGGTGTAAAGATGGAGTTTGACGTGTTTCTGGAGGACTCCTTCATGCATTGCCTGTGATTGCTTTTTTAGTCAGCCCTCTGATCCTGCATGAGATGTGACACAGGAAGGCACCAAGACTACATGATTGAGGAAGTCAGGGATGGCTCAGAAAGCAGGTGAAGAAGGCTGGGAATTCAGCTTTTCTATAAGTGCATAAAGAAATAAGATATTACAGTGGGAACTGTTCGTTAATACCTTAAAATACAGTAATAATGAGGAGAAAAATAACTTTCTGAGTAAGTTTTACAAGTAGAAGTAAGTTTGATTTTTAAGTTTTTACTATACATGCAGAAGCACAGGGTAATTGCTTCTGAGTCTATTTAATCTTGAAACTTGATCCTTACAGCGACCACTGTCAGGGGCTGTTTTGCACTGGTTTTGTGTTGACTGGTGCTGCATTTCATTTGCCATCACACTGCTCAGTCCCTCTGCCTGCTGCTTGGCTTTCTTGAGTCCTGCTGGAGTGCCTGATGGGTTTTTGTGGCCTTGAAGCCTTACTCAACTCCGTGCTAAGGCAGCAGCTTAAGGAATGAAAAATAAGTTTTAAAATACTATTAAAGAAAAAGCTGTTGGTGTAACACAATTTTTGCTCAGTCCCAGATGGCTGAGGGTGTCCTGGACTCATTAAAAAACCCACTTAAAGTGTGCTCTGCCTCCGAGGATGTCTCACAAACATCCCCTTGATGTTAGCAGGGCTCTTGGATACACCTGGGTGCTTTCCATGAAGTCTCAGGTCTGGAATTGGATGGAAAGCTGAAAAACTAAGGAAAACTGTCATGACAAAATCTGGGCTTGTTTATCACCATATGGTTGTGGAAAGAAAAGTTGCAAACTGGACTTCTGAGCAGTCTCAAAGGAAAAAAAATAAAGTCAATGTGTTTAGAAGAGAAAGATGAAAAAGAGGACTGAGCTTGTGTTGAAACCAATCTCATGGCTTTGGGATGGTGTGAGCAGTGAGTGTGGCAGCCTTTCCTCCTGCCCCCTGGCAGGTCTGGATGGGGCTGGCAGTAAGCTGGAACTGTGGTTGAAGACAGAAGTCACCCTCTGGCTTTTCTTCAGGTTCGAGGAAGGTGGATTGTTTTCTGGCAATGAAATTTCCTTTTGAAAAAATTGAATGCTTCCTTCTTGCTCCTGTGAATGGGACGCCCGGGAAGCAGAGCACGCTGGTTCCAATTACCAGCACAGCAAGGCCAAGTGCTGCAGTCAGGCAGGAATTGATACCTTTTCATACCCATTTGAAAAGATAAAACCTCTTTTTAAATTTTTTTTTATTCTTCTTTTATTATTATTTTTTCTTTTTCAATGTATGTAATGAATTCAAAACAGGAACCCAGCCAGACAAGCTGCTTTTGATTCATTCCAATATTAATATTTTAGGTCAGAATATGTGCCTAATGGCTCAAACTAGTCAAACTTAGTGCCTCAGTTGAGCCCAAAAAAATGGTCCCAAGGAATGCAGGCTCATTGATGGACCAGAGGAGAGGGTTGGAACCCCCAGCTCTGGAGATGGGCTGGAAATGCTGGGGGTGCTCAGCCTGGAGAAGAGAAGGCTCTAGGGAGACTTTATTGTGGCCTTTCAGTAGTTAAAAGGGGCTTATAAGAAGGATGGGGACAGTTTTTAGTAGGACCTGTTATGACAGGACAAAGGGTTATGGTTTAAATTTAAAGGGGAGATTCAGAGTAAACAGCAGAAAGAAATTCTTGGCTGTGAGGGTGGTGATGCCCTGGCCCAGGCTGCCCAGAGAAGCTATGGCTGCCCCATCCCTGGAAGTGTCCAGGATTAGGCTGGATGGAGCTTGGAGCAACGTGGGCTGGGGGAAAGTGTCTGGAATCCCTTCTCTCCAGACCTTTCCCTGTTGGCATGGGCAGGGTTGCTGGCCCAATTTTCAGGCCGTGCTGGATGGAACTGCTGTGAGCTGTGACTGCAGACAGGCCTGGAGGCTCCAGCTTTGCATGATGCCTTCTGCAGATAACTGGCAGAGCACAAAGACCTCATTGAGGTGGCTAGTTTGACTGCAAGTGCACACCCCTTCCAGTACACACTTGCCATGAGTGGTGCTGCTCTAGGACCAGGGTATTGCGTCCCTTCCTGTTGATATTTAAAATCAGAGCATGCATCTCTATTATTGTTGGCATCCCAGTGTCACCTGCAGGTCTTCAAACAGGACCCCTGCTGTCCTGCAGGGTTGCACGTAAAGCCTCAAGAGAGCCAAAGCTTGTCCTGCAGACTTGGCAGTCTGAGAACAAGCGGCAGCAGACAGAGCATGGAATCACAGAATCATTTAGGATGGAAAAGCCCTCCAAGATCATGAAGTCCAACCATTCCCCATCACTGCCACAGCCACCACTAACCCATGTCCCCAAGTGTCACATCCACATGGCTTTTAAATCCCTCCAGGGATGGGGATTCCACCACTGTTCTGAGCAGCCTCTGCCAGGGCTTGGCAATCCTTTTGGTGAAGGAATTTCTCCCAGTATCCAACCTAAACCTTTCCTGGCACAGTTTGAGGCCATTTCCTCTCGTCCTGTCATTGTTACCTGTGAGAAGAGACTGACCTCCACTTGGCTACAACCTCCTGTCAGGGAGTTGTAGAGAGTAAGGTGGACCCCCTGAGCCTCCTTTTCTCCAGGGGGAAATGTAAGTAGCTGGAAGAGAATGAAGAAACAGTGATCCTAAATTGGCTGTGGGAGATGCAGAAGTCCCACCACACAAAAAGTAGCTTACAGCATATGGAAATGTTGCATATACATTTGTATGGATTGCAAAAGATTCCCATTGCACAGTTGTGTCTTTGGGAGTACGCTGTCATTAGGAGTGAGCAGGAGTGGGAGCACCTGGAGGAGCAGAGTTAAGGGTGATTATGTAAGCCCAGCCCTGGCTTTTCGTCACTTTGGGGAGCTGCACAGCATAATTCCAGCATAGATTTATATACAGCTAATTGGCATATAGTTTGATATGCAAATAAAACCATATAAATATCAAGAGAGAGATTTAAAGCTGTGCTCTCCACTGTCTTGCTACAATCCTTGCTTTTCTGGTCAGTCTAATCTACTCAATTACTCCTTTCATCATCCTGTGTTTTGAAGAAGTGGTATCTCTTTCAAAGAACATCTGTCAGACGTATATTAATTAGTTAATTTTTCTGCATGGAATGTAAACACAAGGGTGGAGAACCCAAAGCCCTGAGGACCCAATGAGGTGTGAGTCCAAGCAATTATTTTGGGATAATGCAGAGATGTGGCCTGCACTTGGTCTATAAAGGCAAGAAACAGGTTTCCTACCAAAGATATTTAGTTTATGCTAAAGACTGAAGAGAAATTTTCTTGATATGGGTAATAGAGCATCTCTCGTAGACACTGTTGAGATGGTACTTCAAAATTGAGCTTTCTGGATCAGGAGTGCTACCAGCAATGTGCTGAAGGGTGTTTAAATTTGGTTTTTAATTCTGAAGATTAAGCATAAGTAGTTTTAAAATGAGAGAAGGTGTGCACAGAGTCAATATTTCTATTTTGAAGGAAAATTGAAAGTGTAGATTTGTTTGGTGGTAGCATCAAAGGTCAAACCTATCTTAGCCTGGATGCTCGTTGTCTGGTTTACACTGAGAACCAGATTTATTGGGATTTTTGTGTTGTGATCTTTGGTGAATGTCTTTCACTGTCATTCTGAGTCTTGAGTCAGGTACCTTTGGACCTTTTCCCCCCCTTATCCATTCTCCTACAGAGCTGAACTCCACTATGAATTTTTGCAGGGCAGAGGAACTTGAAGGCTGTAAACCTCTCTCTGGGTGGTGTGTGTTTTCTCAGAGAAGATTCTGGGGGTGGGGGGAGGCCTAGAAGTTGGTAGGTAGTGTGAACACTAAAAGGAACCTCTGGGGTCCTCAGCACAGGGAAAGGCATGGACCTGCTGGAGCAAGTCCAGAGGAGGCCATGGAGATGCTCCA